>BQNB010051640.1:2977-29045 GCA_026074375.1 Tanacetum coccineum | reverse complement strand
TCAGATTACACTTACTTTATATATTTTATATTTTATTATATATTATATATATTTTAAGGTGTAGTTTGGACGGATCACTTTGCACCACTGAATTAGCTCATTTAGAATAAATGGACCATCTAAAATTTGTCTTTTTCCAAAGAAGGCGGATTGCACTTCATTGGCAAGGTCTCCCAAAACATTCACTAAACGGTTCGCTAATAACTTTGCAATGATTTCGTATAAACTTCCAATTAGACTTATGGGTCTAAAGTCCTTTACCATCTTAGCATTTTGAGACTTAGGAATTAGAGCAATGAAAGAAGAGTTACCTCCTTTAGGGCAGTACCCATGAGAGAAGAAATGATTAACATACAGCTCCTTTGATTTCCTCTTTCGTAAAAGGTCTTTGATGTGTCGTTGTGTGGTGTATATTTTTATGATTTACGTTTTAAATTTATATTTTGCCGACTTAACCAAAAATAACACTTTAACGGGCAGTGTACCCGGTCGGTGGTAGATTCGTAGTAAGTAGGGTGTCGAACACTTGAAGCGAGGTTAAATCTCTCAATTTATTTATATTTTGGTTATCTAATCTAAGTTAATTCTAATCTAAGTCAAACCTATGCTAATCCTATGTTAGTTCTAATCCTAATTCTAACAGGTAAAAGGGGGGTTTCAGCCTGAGAGACTGGCACGGGTTTGGTTGGTGACTACAATCAATTCAAGACACTTTAACCCACGCAAGCAAATTAACAGAAGATAAAAGAGCGGTCGAGCCTTATGATAGAAAATTGTATTAACCATTATTAATCCGATTAGAAGTTGGTTTGTTTATTCAGTGCAATGATTACTTATCTCGAAGAGGCATATCATTTTTAGACTTAGGCGGGACTTCATCCTAAGACCTAGACACATTAATTCTGTCACAATTAAAGCATCCGCATAAAGCATCCTTATTTGCTGATTATAATCTATCTTAGGGATTAAAGCAATGGTGATCTTGTTAAACCCTAGCTCATAGAGACTTTACCCACTTACTGCTTAATGACAATTTATACTCTAGTAGTCCACTTGTCCAACTATCCAATGGAATCAAAACATTATTTGTTGAATTATCTAGATTCACCTACTAGTCAACATGTTCAATAAACCAAAGGCAATATCCAATTAACTAGTTAAGCCCGAAGAGTATCCTAGACACAGATTTAGCAGGACAATATTTGTGATCCTATGATTCTAGATGTATAAATTACTATATGGAGAGCTATCCCGGCATCTAGATTACTTGGTCCGTATCACTAGATCCAGTTGAATGATAGGTCGCATACAAAAGCATGTAAACAAGTATAAATTGATAAACATAAACAAGCATACAACGATAAATTAAGCAATCGAGATATAAACAAAACCAAACATTCAAATCTTCATAATAATGGCTAATACCCGAAGGTATTAGCCTTCAAACATCATAATTAATACAAGAGAAATTGTTTTAGCCAAGGTAAACTAACCGAGTTAACGAATGATACCAAAAACTGAACGATTACAAAAGTATAAGAAATTACACGTTGTTTTCTATGTATTGGAATGCGTTGCAAGACCTCTTCTGCTCTTTTTCTCCTCTGAAAATCAACTTTTATGGTTTAGGTATCGAGAATATGATTTAGCACACTTAAAACTCGTTTTTGAGTTTTGTATTTATAGGGTCTGGAAGTCAGTTCGATACGGCGTATCCAAGGGATTGGATATGGCGTATTGGAGTTTCTTAGAGTAGGGACCACGTTTGATATCTTCTAGAATCTTCACATACTATATCTTGAATACGGTGTATTGACATCTTCTGGATACGGCATATTGAGCTTCATTCCTTTGTGGTCTTTGGTGAGTGCAGGCATGGATACGCCGTATCTTCCTTGATGGATACGGCATATTGGTCTTCAGAATAGTAATCTTCAAAAATATCTTCATTTAAGCTCCAAAAATGCTCGCCTTTTGCTAATATTCACCAACTACTCCATAATTACTGCAATTCTCAAATATAAACGATTAAGTAATAATTCTTTGCAATAATTATATAAAATGGGTTAAATACATGGGATAAATGATGCTATAAAATAGACGTTATTTGATGTCATCAAATATTGTTAGGACTTAAAGACTTCAAGATGATTCTTAGAGTTACTACTGCTCAGGTATATATTAGTGCTGTCAAGCATAACTTAGTACTGTTGGTGATACTAATGAAAATTATGCTAAGTAGTTAGTATTGGTAGTATAAAGTTACTACTGCTAGTTACTACTGTTAGTATAATTTAGTACTGTTAGTATAAAGTTACTGCTGCTAGTTGAAGTTAAGACTGCTCAGAGTTAAAGACTGAAATATATGCTAAGTAGTTAGTGCTGCTGGTAGTAAAGTTAAGACTGCTAGTACACAGTTACTATTGTACTGCTAGTGCTAATGTTACTACTGCTTATGTTTATTAGTACTGCTGGTACAAAAGTTAATGCTACTGGATTACAACTGCTAGAAGACTTACTACTGTCAGAAGGATAAAGACGAGTAAAGAGATAAGGATTGTTTGGAGAACAAGAATACTTACGAAGATAAGTATTGAGTTATTTTTGTAAAAGATATGTATAATGTATTTGTTTAAGAGATTATGTTTGCTTTTAGAAAAGATCATGATATCTTAGGAAAGTATTGTAAGCCTTGTAGGACTCCTTAGTGTATAAAAGGAGGTCCTAGGGTATAGAATTCAATGTATCAAAAACGAGTCATTGTCATAGCTTCAAGGTTGTAAACCCTAACACTGTCAAAGAGTGTTCGTATTAATATTGAAGCTTATTGTTTTGATTATATTTCTGTTTGTCAAACATACATTGCTGTTATTCTTCTTAGTGGTATAAACTAGATTTTGCATAGTTTATATTATATACACAAAGTTTCATTCTTAGTACCTTTGGATTTATCCAAGGATACTAAACCTTACATCAAGCTAAGGAGTTAAAGATCTATTCATTGGGATCAACAAGTGGTATCAGAGCTTGTTGTGAAGCTTTGAATAAGAAGAAATCAACAACACATACAAGATCTAATTCTCAGTGATAAGATGGAGGCAGGAACTACTTCTACAAATCTGACTGCAAAACTCCCTATCCTCAGCCTAGGGGATTATGATCTTTGGTTGATGAGGATAGAACAATACTTTCTCATGACTGATTACTCCCTCTGGGAAGTAATTAAAAATGGTAACAAAGTGTTGAAGAGAACTGTTAGAGAAACTGAGCAGGAATATGAACCTACTACTGCAGAAGAAAAGCAAGACAAGAGGAATGAGATAAAAGCTAAAGGAACTCTGTTGATGGCACTCCCTAATAAGGATCAACTGAAGTTCCATTCATATAAAGATGCAAAATTGCTCATGGAAGCCATTGAGAAAAGGTATGGAGGAAACAAGGAATCCAAGAAAGTTCAGAGAACTCTACTCAAGCAACAATATGAGAACTTTGCAGGATCACTCAGTTGGAGATTCAAGGCGAAGTTATTACACAAGAAGACATGAACTTAAAACTGTTGAGAAGTCTTCCATCTGAATGGAAGACTCATGCTTTGATCTGGAGGAACAAACAGGAGATAGAGACCATCAGTTTGGATGACTTATACAACAACTTGAAGATATATGAACCTGAAATCTCAGGATCATCAAGTACAAGTCAAAATCCACAAAATGTGGCTTTTGTGTCCTCCAACAGCACTAACAGCAATAGCAGCACAAATGAAGCAGATAACACTGCTTATGGAGTTAGTGCTGCTCATACTCAAAGTAATCCTACATCAAGAGATAACCTTAGTGATGCTGTGATCTGTGCTTTCCTAGCTAGTCAGCCCAATTCTCCTCAAATGTCACGAGAGGATCTAGAACAAATTGATCCTGATGACCTAGAAGAAATGGATTTACAATAGGAAATGGCCATGCTGACTATTAGAGCTAGGAGATTCATCAAGAGGACAGGCAGGCAGTTGGATGTAAATGGTCAAAGAGTTGGATTTGACAGATCAAAAGTGGAGTGCTACAATTGTCATAAATATGGTCACTTTGCAAGAGAATGTAAAGCTCCTAGAAATCAGGAAAACAGAGAAAGAGAAATTAATAGAAGAACTATGACAGTAGAAACTCCCACTGAAAATGCCTTGGTTGCTCAAGATAGAATTGGAGGGTATGATTGGAGCTACCAAGCTGAGGAAGAGCATCCTACAAACTTTGCATTGATGGCACATACATCTTCAGGAAGTTCTTCCAGTTTAGATTCTGAGGTAGATTCTTGTTCTAAATCATGTGTAACAACTTATGCTACTCTCAAAGAACAATATGATAGTTTGTCTTCTGATTACAAAAAGTCTTAATTTAATTTAGTATCTTATAAAGCAGGTTTAGAATCAGTAGAAGCTAGACTAGCTCAATATAAGAAAAATGAGGCTGTGTTTGAAGAAAGCATTAATGTTTTAAAACTTGAAGTCAAACTAAGAGACACTGCTTTAGTTGAAAACAAAAAGAAATTGGAAAAAGCAGAAAAAGAGAGAGATGAGTTAAAACTAACATTAGAGAAGTTTCAAAATTCATCTAAATCTTTAAATAATTTGCTGGAAAGTTAAGTTACCTTTAGCCAAGGATTGGTTAAGAATTCTCAAATTAAAATATATATGTGTCCGAAAGTATGATTCCCGGGTCGTTAAGTCCCAACGAGGTGTGCAATGGAAAATCGGATGACGGATTGACAATTAATGCTTGAATATGACAAGGGTTATGATTGATTTTTCTATTTCTATGATTAAAAATGCAAAAACAAATAAATTAAACCTAAAAACGAAAGCAATATAACTTAAAACCTAAACTGTACGAAAAAACGAGGGTCATAAACAAAATTACACAATTTTAATCCCTTAAGTGAATTTTTTACTTTAAATGGGTTCTAAGTGACAAAAAACGAAGTTTAAAAAAAAATAGATCACGAAAACGGAGGTTGTTAAGACCATAAACGAGTCAAAACAAGAACGAGAACGAATATTTTCTTTAAAAGTGATAAGTTGCAAATATGACCTATGAATGTAAATTTATTTTCCTTGAAAATATAAAAGAAATTTTTTGAAAAAAGATTTGTATTTTTTTTTGATTTTTATTTTATTTTTTTTTTTGAACTTTAAGTAGATTTAGAAATAAATTATTAAAAATAGTATTATTTTTTTTAAATCTAAAAATACACAGAAAATGCCTTGGATATTGCTGATTCTAGGAATATTGGAGAGAGGATGACAGCTTATAGAAATAACTGTTAAATAGCAAATAAGCTGATAAGCCTAACCTACCAAATTGACCTTTAACATTAAAACTAAGAATGAAAAAGACCCAAGGGCACGTTGGCAGCAGAGTGTGTGTTGAGAAGGTTGAGGAGGGTTGAGGTCAGGGGTTCGAGCCCTGCTCACCCCTGACTTCCCCTCTTCCCTTTTTCATTTTTTTTATTTTTCTTTTTACAAACTTGAAGACAAGCTAGAAATAAGCATTTTTGCTAACTGAAACTTTTTATGAAAACTTATCAATAAGCCAGAAATTGGCTTAAAAGATGTGACAGTTAAGCTTAAGTATGCACAAGCCTGTTGGCTTTTTAAGCCAAAATAAGCAAACTAACATTGAGAACTTAGCTAAGATATATAAATAACCTGACCTAATAAGCAATATAAGCCTAAAATTTAAGTCAAACTAAAACAGGCAGGAAAAGCTTCAAAATAAGACAGATAAGCCAAAAGGGACTAACATTAGATTTTTAATCTAAACATTTCAAATAGGCTAGCATAAGCTATTAAACAAAGCCAAATAGGTTCTCAAATAAGCTCAACCATAACCCTATAAGCAAATCTCTTAAGTTAAATATGCTAAATTGATAGATAAATAGGCTGAAATAAGCAAATAAGCCTAAAGGGTTAGGGTACAGGCCACATAGTCCCTTGGGGCACTTTTAGGGCTTATTTTTAAGCCCTTAGAGTGGATCTCAAAGGCTGAGCTTATAGGGGCTTAAAGCACAGCCTATAAGCTATCTAAAAATGGAAATTGCAAAGACTTTGATAAGCAAATGGACAGCTAACAAGGGCTGTCAAAAAGGGCTTTTGCACCAGGGGAGCTTTTGGTTTTTTTTTAAAAGGACAAATCACTTTTTGCAGGCCTAAATTCAGGTGCCTTAATAAGCTTTAAACTTGAAGATAAGCTCTAAAAGATGGTGCTTGGTACACTGAGAGCTTATGCAAGAGGTTTCAGACCCTAAAAACAACCATTAGTTTTCTAGTTTTAGCTTAAAATCTGGGACTTATCAACTACAAGGTGAAAATGACAGAGGGCAGCTAAAATAAGTCCAACAATTGCAGGCAGTCTTAGCTTACAACTAATGCATGACAACACTCAAAATGGACACAAAAATATATACTAATAGCTATCTTAAGACAACAATCAAAATAAGCAAATCAAACAATGAAATTCAACACAAACTTGAACCAAAGCTATAAAATTCTTAGTTTTTAAGATGCAGACTATAAAAGCTTATAAAAACTACCCACAAGACCTTATTTTGGTTAAGTGAAATAGGTTTAATGACCCCTCACCCATTATACATTACCATATTGACCTATTTGTGGCTTTTGCCAATCACTCCTTTAAGGACAGGATTGGATTTTCTAACTAAAACAAGCTAATTAGGGGCTTATGTGGATGAAAAAAAACATCCTAGGGGGGGTTTTTTATAATAACCTAAGATGTTTTCTTTGAACACAATTTTAAAAGAATTTTTAGAAAAACATGAAAAATCTCATTTGGACTTACAAACTTTTAGAGAACAGCAAAAACTTACTTAAAAAAGGCTAGTAAAAGATTGCAAAGTGACCCAATGGGTTTTTATACAGATTTGACCCATTTTGGGTCCTTAACCCAAACACCCCTTTAATTTTCAAAAAGGGACTTTTAAAGCTGATTTTTGGAGATTTAAACTAAGGGTCTCAAAGACAGATATCTAAGCATGAATAATGAGCATAGATAAGCACAAATTAGACAGGAAATAAGCAACAATAAGCTGAAAAAGCAATGCTACAGTAATATTAAGTAAAAAATGCAGAAAATGAAAAATGAAAACTAACAAAAAGTCCAAAGTAAGGGAACCTAAATCTAATCCTAATTAACCCCTAAGTCCAAATATCTCTGACCATATTTCAACCCATGGGTCCATCCAAAATTGACCCGTTTCTATACTTTTGCTTATTTGACTTTTATGGTCAAACTTTTTATTTTTACTTAAAAATCAAATAAGATATGAAGAAGCTAATGGCTTTTAGCAGCTTATATAATGAATTTAAAACCTTGAGAACCCTTTTTCAATAGTTAGAACAAAGATTAAGCTAGAAACAAGAAATTGGGAAAACTTGATTTTTCATTAACTTGAATAAAAAGATTACATTAAATTGAAAGTACAAGCTGGATTTAACTAAGAAACATAAAATTTATTAAAAATGCTAAAAAATGAGATATCTTCATGGCTTCCATGGGGTGGGTATTTATACCCGAACCCCAAAATCTTCATGTTATTGTTGTGTGCTTCTTCTCTGAGACACAAAGGCACATTTGTGCTAGTTTGGTGAGAGTGGAACTCAAAAATCAATCTTTGGCCATAGATTAAGTCCTGTGCTTCTTTGGATTGTCATCTCAACCCTTGATTTTGCTCGAAAATAGTGAGATTGCCAAGTTGGCAATAGTCTTGGGTTATGGTGGTAGTGGAGGGGGAGAGGGATGTTTAACCATGGGGTTTTGATTGGGATGCAGGGTAAAAGGTGGGAGATGGGCATGTGACTTGTGGTGGGTTTAAAAATGGCGGGAATGGGTGTTATAAGGGTAACAGGGTACAACTTTGGTTAGTTGGCAACAATGGTCCCTCAACCATATACTTTCGTTTGCAAAATTCGTCCTTGTGGTAATACAAGGTTGAGGGTTTGGCAGAAATGCCCCCTCAACCTTATATCTCTAATTGCAAACTTAGTCCCTTTGTAATACAAGTATGAGGGGTTGGCAGGAATGCCCCCTCTACTTGTATTTTAACTAAATTGCAAATTCAGCCCTTGTCTTTGTTTCCTTTGTAATATAACTTTGGGATTTGGCAATTTCAGTCCCTCAAGTTATATTTTTCTTTGCTTTGACTTTCTTTTGACGTTGACTTTGTCGGGGTTGACTTTTTTTGTTGACTTTTTGACTTTGACTGACTTTGGCTTCGATTTGACTTTGTCTTTTCACACTTTTCCATTCCGTGCTCGGTTTTGTCATTTTTGGCTTTGTTTTTCGTCTTTTTGTCGGATATCCGTTTCCTGCACAACACAGATGCAAAACATACAAATACAATGTATTTTTGGTACGTTTTTGGTCATTTAAGCTCGTTTTTAATGGAAAATGGTATGTGTAATTAAGCACATACCAAAATCCCCCATACTAAGGTATTGCCGTGTCCTCACGCAATGTTATGAAGTAAACATTTACGAAAACTAAGAATCTCGATCCCCCTCGATTAATTACCTCGAAAAGTAGCTAAGTGTTCGTCAAGGGAAACTAAAGAATCAATAGCTTCGACAAGTCCTGTTTTCACCATTTTTTATATGTACACTAACTATCCCTAATTTTTTTTGGATTTTCCTTTTTCTTTTCTTAACTACCTGTTTGACTTCCTTTATTTTATTAACACTGGGATCATAGAATGAGAAGCGCCCATAGAATAATCTACGGATGTCCTGACAGATAAATTCATCATCACCGATTTTTCACTAGTCCCAAGCTAAGCGTAAAACGAAATCACCGTTAAGTACAAGTAAAGATGCTAACACTACTTATAACTATGACTTGTCCAACATTTCCGCTCCCACAACAATTAATTCAATTAGAGTGAATGTGCTTAATTTTAAGTTAAATTTAGATATAGTTTTAGAAAGTAGTAAGTTTATGAGCATAACATATTTCTTAAAATCTGGGAAAAATACAAATTCACCCACCAACCAGCATATTCTCGATAGATCCCAGCCGAGTTCGGCTTAGGTTATCAGGTTGAGACCCCACAGGAGAATGTTCGCAATGTAATAGCGGGATACTCCACCCTTTTTTAGGCTAATTTCTAGATTTAATAATCGCTAAATAACACAATACAACACAAAGCACGCAAACATCAGAAATTTAATGATCTCATTGGTGAGACTATTCCATGTAGCGACCTTTCTTCTCGGAACTCTAGCCACATTAGCAAAGTGCCCAGGTGTTTACACCCTACGGAAATAATTTAATCGAAAAAATCTACCACGGCACAACAACTTTTTAAAGTCCCTTAGGATAAGTTATTCTTATTCAAAATATATACTTGAGTTAGAAAAGAAATCTTAACCTTTTAAATTTTTCATTTAATGCTATAAACTAATACTACGTCATCATTACATGACTACAACATCGTCACCCTCCGACAAGAGTATGACTTAGTTTGACAACAGTTTCTTATTGGATAACACTTCTAATGCACTTTGGCATTTATTATCTCACTATTTGCTTTTTGTTTGAAGACTGCAACACGGTTGTGAATCTGGGCAAATGCAGTAAACCTTTATCACCCACATTTAAATCTATATTTTTTTCATTTTTTCATCATTTTTTCATTTTTTTCATTTTGCAACATATTTTTCCCGTAATAGAGAAAATTTCCGTTTTAGAAACTCAAGTATAAAGCTGAATTAAATGAATATTTTCGTTACGAAAGAGCTTCTTTTTAGAAATTGTCGATTTAAGGTTAAAGCAAAATTAAGCACGTTTATATTAGTCAGTTAGAGCTTCGGGGAGAAAATAAGCGACGAAGGTTACACTATAAGCTTTTAAGCATTCCAAATATTCTATGTTTAGCATCCTACTTGAAAATCCACTATCATTCTCGTTCTTCGCAAATTTAAAATCCCTAATAAAAGGATCCGCGAATGCTTAGCCTAATAAACTTTCGTTTATTAAATGGTTAAGGGACAAAGCTAGGGCTCAACACGCCCGATCGAGTCAAAATTTATTCTTATTCTACCCATTAGGAAAGTCAAAACTGTGACAAAACACTTATTTTATTTTTGAAATTTTTTAAAATTTTCATTTTTTTGGTATTTTTGCAAAAATTTTGGTGGTAAAAACGGGATTACGTGACAACAACGACTGCAGGCACAATCAAATCGAAGATCCCCCCATACTAGAACTAAACATCGTCCTCGATGTTTTAAAAGGGGTACCTACGTAAATCTAAGGCCGTTTATTAAGTGTGCCAAAAGAAAAACGTTAGTCGATAAGATTAGGATATCGGATTCCCAAAATGAAGCTGAGGATGTGAAGCTCGAGTGAAGGACAAAACCGAGAGTCTTCACAATCCGGGAAATCCTGGACAATAAACCACAAAACATACAAACACGAATAATAAAAGAGGCGAGCCTCATCACAGAGAACCCAAAACAACTTATTAGCAAAAAGAAAGAAGATAGACAGATAAGCATGGGTTGCCTACCCACGAAGCGCCTTGAGTTTTGTTAACCGAGTCACAATCTCGACTCGAGACCCCGAATTCATTGGTCCAGGGGGAGCACGTGAAGATAAAATCAATCATCAGGACTTTCATTCAAGCGTTTGGATAAACATTGAATTTCATGAAGGTTCCACTCCGGATAATATACATACCGCATAAAGAATCATAAACGGAGATGCCACGGTGACAAAAATGGTATCTGTCATCCACAGGGAGAGAAGATATGGAGGGAAACGGGAATACTTAATAAAAAGCAAGAAAGATCCATACAACATAAGCGAAGAGAGAAGATTGGTCATCCTCTAATGGTACATTCACATTAGTCGTAGACACATTCTTACGAATCCCGAGGTCAATAGAAGTCAAATCTCCCGGATCGGGCTCAATCTTAAATTTGAAACATTCAAGATTCGGAAGAGACATGATGTGAGCGAGTTCATCGTGAACTCCTCATGATAAAGGACCCACCTATAGGCAGGAGGAAACTGATCATTCGAAAGATCAAAGGTAAACGAATCATATTGAGAAAAATCGTCATGAGTAGTGGTACTGCTACTACTTTTCTCTTTAAAATGATCGTTATCAACATAGACAGCTTTATAATCCAGAAGAGATAAATCAGAACGAGTAGTGGGACTGCCACTACTAATCTCTTCTAGATTAAAGCGAAAAGTTTTAGATTCGGGAATAGAATTATCAAAGGTGTCATCTCTCTCCAAGAAAAGATTAGAAAATGTGGAGGTAGACTTGGTCACAACATCGGAAGATGGAGTAGGATTATCTCTTAATGCATCGATCTTAGCAATAAGAAGATTGACATTCAATAATTTTTCACGAAGGATATCGTCTTTGATTGTTAAAAGAATATCATCACCAATCCTTCCAACTTCCGGGACAATAATCTCCACCACCTCTAAGCTGATGATCTCAACATCGGGAGGTGATGCATCAACATAATCGATGTCCTCACCGAGGATAGAACCGTCATTACTTTGAAAAATTATCATTGTTGTGATTGACAACAATCTCAGATGTTCATTGAAGCAATAAGAGGGGTGGTATTTTCACAAAGAGGCAATCACGACATTTTTTGGGAACACCCACGGATCACTTGGTATTAGGACAAGGTCTTCACACTAGACTTTATTACTTCGTCTGATACGTTGCTGGAATAGATTGTCAAGATGTTTCGTCCCCATACTTAGAGAGTTATCGGGTTCCTCGATTGGTAAAACGGGTGTGATTGCAATGGCATCGTCTTCGTCATCATCATAGCAAATGGGAATCTTCCAATATCGATCTTTAGATGCTTGATCTTCCGCAATTCGCTTATCTTCTTCCTTCTTTTGCATATATTGACCAACCATATCACATAAGGTCGTCAGTTGTTCCATTGCTTAATTTTGATAAATTTGAGAAAGGTCATTTTTGAGAAATTGAAGAATGGATGATTGATGGGAAAGATTTGCGGGGGTTTGAAATTTGTCGAAAACCGAAAGAAATTAGGATCATAGCAAGAATTTGCTCATACAATAGTCTCATATCAATCGGTTGACACTGAAAAGTCTCCTTGAGGTCCCCTGCAATTTTCCAAACAAAGACTTCGTTGTGAAAACTTGGTAATGTTTTTGAACTCATCAATAGTCTTGCAAGTGTACAATAGTGACCATAACGATCATCGTTCCCATCAAAACTTCACATCAAGATTGTTTCAATAGTGTGTGGGGTTGTTGAAAAAATTTTGAAATCGTTAGAAGAATACGAGTTGAAAAATTGTTTGGGTTCCTATTCCAATCTACAATAAAAACAAACTTCCAATCGTATTTCATTACAACCACATTTTTGGCATGTAACCAAGAATACATTGTAGTTGCAAACCTTCCACGTATTCTTTCAAGGGGCTTCAACCAATGGTTTTGATTGTTTGCAAAAGGTTTCCGGATTAAGATAATCGGAAATTTTGGAGGGCAATTATAACCCAGTAATGAGCACCTTTTCCCACAAGACTTACAATGCGATTGGGTCGACAAAAGAGTTCCGTCAACGAAATCACCGCACGTCGTGACAACAAATGGTCAATGTGTGGAGGACTTGTTGGAGGAATTTTCACCGGGGTCTGAAGCCACGAATGTCTCTTTGAGGAGTATTAACAACGTTGGTATTGTCATTATGACATCGAAGTATCTTGAAGGTCTTTGAAAAATTCATTTTCCACACAATATGTAAACAAAGCTTCTTAAATTTCTTTTGTAAAAGAGCACAAAAGAATAACATCCTTGACAATACGGACCATGCAACCTGAGTGGGTTTCCACACCTTGCTCAAATTCGTATGGGGTTTAGGGAACAAGAAATCATGCTTCAAGAACCCCTTTTTTGAACAACAAAAGTCTAGCAGTAGTACAAAACTCCACAAGTCGAATGCATTCTTTAATCGCATAAATCGGATTTCCAAACGATAATCGATAAATGACGTCATAGAATTAAACCTAAAGATGGATATGAAAAGATTAAATGAATACAAAGAAAAAAGAAGATTATTTTGGTTTTTTTCAATTTTTTTAAACAACATATTTTTACAAACCGGACAAAACGAGTAGGGATCGAGCTCAAGAACTTAAACCTGATAATCAGCAAGCTTCACAGGTAGCTCTTATCGAAAAGAACAAACTCACAAAGGATCGAGGAGAGGGATAGTGCGAAGCATATTTCCTCCTTTCGGTCGTAGTTCGTTGAACGAACCTCCTATACCCACTTATAGTTTGTTTAACTTTCAAAGGTGAGCCGTACCTCGCAAGTGACACAAAAGGGAAGTTTTTGAATCTTTGGTTCGAGAATCTATTAATGATAATACTTTAGTGAAAGTATTATATAACTGATGAATTTTATTTCTCAATTAAGACAATTTTTTTATATTTTTGGTTTTCTCTTGTTTTATAAATATATACTAAAAGAAATGAAAAATATTTTTGTATTTTTTATATTTTTAAGAAAATAAAATAAATATTTACAAATTCAAACACAAATTGTCAAATGTTACGATAATCGTTTCACAGCCTCCCCGGCAGCGGCGCCAAAAATTGGTTCGTTCAATAATATATATATATATATATATAATATGAGCAAATAATCAACCAATTACCTTTAGCCGAATGATGGTTAAGAATTCTCAAATTAAAATATATATGTGTCCGGAAGTATGATTCCCGGGTCGTTAAGTCCCAACGAGGTGTGCAATGGAAAATCGGATGACGGATTGACAATTAATGCTTGAATATGACAAGGGTTATGATTGATTTTTCTATTTCTATGATTAAAAATGCAAAAACAAATAAATTAAACCTAAAAACGAAAACAATATAACTTAAAACCTAAAACGGGTACTAAAAACGAGGGTCAAAAACATAAATTACACAATTTTAACCCTAAAGTGAATTTTTTACTTTAAATGGGTTCTAAGTGAAAAAAAACGAAGTTTAAAAAAAAACTAGATCAAAAACGGAGTTAGTTAAGACCAAAAACGAGTCAAAACAAGAACGGGAACGAAACCCGTTCTTTAAAAAGTGAAAAGTTGCAAAAATGACCCTATGAAAGTAAATTTATTTTTCCTAGGTAAATATACAATAAAAGAAAAATTTTGAAAAAAGATTTGTATTTTTCTGATTTTTATTTTATTTTTTTATGAATTAATTAAGATTTTAAAGAAAATAAATTATTAAAAATAGTAAATGTTTTTATAAAAATCTAAAAAAAATACAAAAAATGCCTTGACTATTGCTGATTCTAACTAAAATCTAGGAAGAAGGAGAGTCAGAACTAAAGGAAAAAAAAAAAAAAAGAAGCAAAGAGGGAAGAAGGGAAAGGAAAAAATATACTTAAAAATCTAGGAAGGTAAGAAAAAGCAAAGGGAAAAAGGAAAAGAAATCCTAAGAAAAGTCAAGAAAGAGGGAAAAAAAAAAAAAAAAGAATGAAAAGAAGACAAAAAAGAAAAAAAGAAAAGGGAGTAGAATAAGAGGGTCTAAAAGAAAAGAAAAACAGGACGGAAAAATAAAAGTACTAGAACTAAAAGACTAAAAAAAAAAAAGAGAGGAAGGAAAACAAGGAAATAGAAAAAGAAAAGAGAAAAGAAAAGAGAAGAGGTAAAAAAAGGAAAAGAGAGAAAAGATATCTAAAAGGAGAAACCTAGAAAAGAAAAATGAAAGGAAGAACTAAATTATCTAAGAAGACTAAGGGAGACTAGGCCAAGAAGAAAGAAAGAGAGATCTAAAAAAAAGAGAAAGAGGGAAGCTAAATCCTAAAAAGGAAGACGAAGAAATAAAAATAAAGCAAAAAAAAGAAAATAAGTAGAAGTAATCTAAAAAAAGGAAAAAAAAATTGAAGAGAGGATGCCAGCTTATCTAATAAGCAGTTAAATAAGCAAATAAGCCCTTATAAGCCCTAACCTACCTAAATGACCTTAACTATTAAATTATGTAAACTAAGAATAAAAAAGACCCAAGGGCACGTTGGCCAGCAAGTGTGTTTTGAGAAGTGTTGAGAGGGTAGAGTGCATGGGTTCGTGCCTCAGCACTACCCCTCACCTTCCAAATTCCCCTCTTCCCTTTTTCATTTTTTTTTAATTTTTCTTTTTACAAACTTGAAGACAAGCTAGAAATAAGCATTTTTGCTAACTGAAACTTTTTATGAAAACTTATCAATAAGCCAGAAATTGGCTTAAAAGATGTGATTGTTAAGCTTAAGTATGCACAAGCCTGTTGGCTTTTTAAGCCAAAATAAGCAAACTAAATTGAGAAATAAGCTAAGATATAAAACTAACCTGGCCTAATAACCAACTATAAGCTAAATTAAGCAAACTAAAACAGGCAAAAAAGCTCAAATAAGACAGATAAGCCAAAAGGGCTAACCACTTAGATTTTTAACTAAACATTCAAATAAGCTAGCTTAAGCATTAAACAAAGCACAAATAGGTAAAATAAGCTCAACCTAACCCAATAAGCTAATCTGAACTTAAATAAGCTAAATTGACAGATAAATAGGCTGAAATAAGCAAATAAGCCTAAAGGGTTAGGGTACAGGCCAAACAGGCCCTTGAGGCACTTTTAGGGCTTATTTTTAAGCCCTTAGAGTGGATCCCAATGGCTGAGCTTGTAGGAGCTTAAAGCACAGCCTATAAGCTATCTAAAAATGGAAATTGCAAAGACTTTGATAAGCAAATGGACAGCTAACAAGGGCTGTCAAAAAGGGCTTTTGCACCAGGGGAGCTTTTGGTTTTTTTTTAAAAAGGACAAATCACTTTTTGCAGGCCTAAATTCAGGTGCCTTAATAAGCTTTAAACTTGAAGATAAGCTCTAAAAGATGGTGCCTGGTACACTGAGAGCTTATGCAAGAGGTTTCAGACCCTAAAAACAACCATAACTTATCTAGTTTTAAGCTTAAAAACTAGACTTATCAACTACTAGGTGAAAATGACAGAGGAAAGCTAAAACAAGTCCAACAATTGCAGGCAGTCTTAGCTTACAACTAATGCATGACAACACTCAAAATGGACACAAAAATATATACTAATAGCTATCTTAAGACAACAATCAAAATAAGCAAATCAACACAAAGAAAATTAAACACAGACATGAACCAAAGCTATAAAATTCTCAGTTTTTAAGATACAGACTATAAAAGCTTATAAAAACTACCCACAAGACCTTATTTTGGTTAAGTGAAATAGGCTTAATGACCCCAACCCATTACATTACCATACTGACCTATTTGAGGCTTATGCCAAACACTCCTTTAAGGACAGGATTGGATTTTTTAAACTAAAACAAGCTAACTTAAGGTAGCTTATGAGAAAACAATTATAACCTAAGATGAAATAACAACAAATAAGCCAAAGGAAACATGGAATAAGCACTAATAATTCAGCTATACTAATAAGCTAAAATGACTTCTATACTAAGTAGTTTTAAAGTAAAACTCAAATTGAACTAATACTAATGATGCGGACTTGATTTTTAAGGACTATTAAACTAACATTAAACGACATTTAGCATAAAAAAACCCATTAAAATAATCAGTGATAAGCAGAGAGTAAGCATGGAAAAGTTTATAAGCTAAACAAAGGAAGGAAAGAGAACCTTGTCCTGTTCTTGACAGGAGAGAAAATAAATTGCTCATAAGCTTTAGACAAGGCTAGCTTACAAATATAAGCCAATAAAATTTACCCTATAAGCCCGTCCAATTCTGGCTTATCTTCCAAAGCTTAAAACCATAACATTGCTTCCAATGACACAATAAACTTGCAAGAGCTATTTGAATAGCTCTAATGAGTAAAATAGGTTAAAAAAAACTTAGAAAAGCTTTAAGGAGATGAACTTGGATATAAAATAGAGCTTGGATTTGCAATATAATTCCAAAGGACAGAATTTGATAAAACTCGAACTTGATTCTTGTATTAATGAAAATGAGTAAAAAGCTAGAATTTAAAAAATACAATAAATTAAAGATAACTTAAGACATTTTTAAAGTAATTTTAACTAAAAACTAAAATAAACTGGATAAAACTAAAAAAAAAATTCCCACATCTTCTGTCTTCTTTCTTTTTTATTGGCTGAGTCTTCAAGCCTTTTGTGTTTGTTGTGTTAGATGTGTGAGTGCTTCAATCCTTTCATCTCAGCCCTCCTTTTTGCTTTGTGCCCAATTCCAATGATCTTGACCCTTGAATCTTTTGCGTTTTCAATGGGATTGCCAAGGTGGCAATAAGGGGTTTAGTGGAGTGAGAGTGAGGGTTTTATCCTTGGTGTTTTTCGAGTGTTGCAGGGTAAAGTGGGGAAGATGAACACGTGAGCTTTAATGGGGGACTGAGCTTTGGCGGGAAAAAAGGGTAAAAGGATAAACAGTGTTTATCCTATTTTAAAAGTGACAGGGTATAAGTTTCACGGGTTGGCAAAACGAGTCCCTGAATGTTATATCATGTGTTGCAAAACTCTTCCTTATATTTTTCACTTTTGGTCCCTGGAAATTGGTTATGTTTGCATAGATATCCTTTTCCAAAGGACTAACTATGTTTTAAGTCCTTTAAGGACTAACAGTGTAAGGTAATGGGGTTAGGCTTTAATGCCCTTGGGGTGTAAGGGATGGTTTATGGGCCAATAAAAGGAAATGGGCCTTTTGGGACTCAAATGTTTTATTTATTAAATAAAGTGGGCTGACCCGGCCCACTAAATGGGTGCGGGTGGGCCCACTTAGTCTTCAAAGTATTTTTGGGTTCGGTTTTCGATGCTCTTTTCAATGCCGTATCCCGGGGTTGACTTTGACTTCATTTTGTTTTCATTAAATGCAAAAACTTTGTCGAGTCAATCCGGTAATTTTCGTTTGAATCTTCGTTTCAATCCCTTTTGTACTGCCTTGCCTTATTTTTCGCTCTCATTCGCGTCCAAATCTTGCTCAGTTTTGTCCGTTTGGCATTGATTTAGTGAATATCCAGTACCTGCACAGTACAAACACAAAAACAAGCATATTTATGGCAATTTATGTGCGTTTTTGGTCGTTTAGGGTCGATTTTAAAGGTAAAAGGTATGTGTAATTACACACATACCAGGAGGCTTGCCTCTTTGAAAATAACCATTCTTGTGTTGCTTTTCAGAAAGGAAAGCAACACAAAGCCTCCTGTAAGACCAAACTTGTAAACTCAAACAGCAAACCCTTACATATGCTTCATATGGACCTATTTGGTCCTACAGAAGTTAAGAGTTTAATGTAAAAGTCAATTATTTCCGATTTGTACCACTGATGACTTTAGTAGATTTACCTTCTAGGGTATTCTTTTTTTTTGCCACTAAGGATGAGACTAGTGGGATATTAAAGGCCTTCATAACAGAAATAGAAAATCAACTAGATCATAAAGTAAAAGTTATCATATGTAACAATGGAACTGAGTTCAAAAATAGTGTAATGAATCAGATCTATGAAATGAATGAGATTAAGAGGGAATTCAGTGTTGCTAGGACTCCTCAGCAAAATGGTGTTGATGAGAGGAGGAATAGAATACTTGGTAGAGTCTGCAAGTACTATGTTAGTTGACTACTATGTTACCAACCACCTTTTTTGGGCTGGAAGCAATAATACTGCTTGCTATGTGTCAAATTAAGGTCTTATTCATTAAGCCTCATAACAATACACCTTATAAACTTATTTCCGGGAAGAACCCCCATTGATAGAATTATGAAGACCTTTTGGGTGTTCTGTTACCAATCGTTAAATACCAGGGATCATCGAGCAAGTTTGATTGAAAAGCATGATAGAGGGATTTTTTATTGGTTACCTATATTAGCAAGGCTATGATATTAATTAACAAGAGATCAGGATATTGAAGAGACCTTAACACATTAGATTTCCTTGAAAATACACCTAAACGTGACAGAACTGGACCAGACTACTAACTTTGGCTTTTTGATGTTGATTCTTTGACAATATCTATGAACTATGTGCTAGTTGTTGCAGGAAATCAAACTAATGGTATTGCAGGAACTAGAGATAACATTTTTACAGGTCATGCTGAGAAGAAGGCAGAACCTGAAAAGCAGATTGAAATCCTAACAGTACTAATAGTATTAATACTGTTAGTACACCTGTTAGTACTGTTGGACCATCTTTTACCAATGATGATCCATCATCACCAGTTATTGCTGAAGCTTCTAATGCATTTGAGGAACATCTAATTGAAAGATTTTCTCCTTTCAAAAATGCATTTACACTTCCACCTGTTTCAAATGTGACTCCAATGGATGATACTGGAATTTTTGGTAATGCTTATGATGATGAAGATGTGGGTGCAGAGGCTGACCTCAACAACTTGGAAACAACACTAAATGTCAGTTCTATTCCCACAACCAGAATTGACAAGGATCATCCTAAAGACCAGATCATTAGAGACTTTAATTCAGCTATTCAAACAAGGAGAATGACCAAGATTTCTGATGAACATGCTATGGTATGTTACATTAATAAGTAGAGGAGAACAAATCACAAAGATTATCAAAACTGCTTATTTGCCTGTTTTCTCTCTCAAATGGAACCCAAGAAAGTGATTCAAGCTCTGAAAGATCCAATTTGGATAGAAGCAATGCAAGAGGAGCTTCTACAATTTTAACTTTAGAAGGTTTAGACACTGGTTAATCTACCTAATGGCAAGAAGGCCATTGGAACAAAATGGGTCTTTAGAAATAAAAAGGATGAGAGAGGCATTGTAGGGAGAAACAAGGCAAGACTGGTTGCACAAGGTTATACCTAAGAAGAAGGAATTAATTATGATAAGGTTTTTGCTCCTGTTGCTAGGATAGAAGCAATCAGGTTATTTTTGGCCTATGCATTATTTATGGGGTTTATTGTGTACCAGATGGATGTAAAGAGTGCCTTCTTGTATGGTACTATTGAAGAGGAGGTTTATGTGTGTCAACCTCCTAGTTTTGAAGATCCACGGTTCCCTGACAAAGTGTATAAGGTAGAAAAAGCTTTATATGGTCTACATCAAGCTTTTAAAGCCTGGTATGCGACCTTGTCTACCTATTTAATTGAAATGGATTTAGAAGAGGCACTATAGATAAGACTTTGTTCATAAAGAAGGAAAAAGATGATATCTTATAATACGGTTGAAATGTTGAATGATATCCTCTTAGGTCAACTAAGAAGTCCCTATGTGATGAGTTTGAAGGTTTGATACACAAGAGATCCAATGATTCTATGGGTGAACTCACTTTCTTCTATAGGGTTACAAGTACAAACAGAAGAAGGATGGAATCTTAATACCAGACAAATATTTGCTGGCATATTGAAGAAGTATTGATTTTAGCCACTTTGAAGATAGCAAGCACACCCATGGAACCTAACAAGGCATTGATAAAGGATGAAGAAGTTGATAGTATGGATGTTCATTTATACAGATCAATGATTGGATAATTGATGTACTTAACAGCTTCTAGACCAGACATAACTTTTGCTGTTAGTGCTTGTGCAAGGTTCCAAGTTACTCCTAAAATGTCACATCTTCATGTTGTGAAGAGGATCTTTAGATACTTGAAAGGTCAACCTAAATTGGGCCTTTGGTATCCTAGAGATTCACCATTTGACTTGGAAGCTTTTTCTGATAGTGATTATGCTGGAGCTAGCCTTGACAGGAAATCCACAACAGGATGTTGTCAATTTTTTGGCAAGAGGTTGATTTCATGGCAATGTAAGAAGCAGACTATAGTTTGAAATTCTACTACTGAAGCAGAGTATGTTGCTGCTGCTAATTGCTGTGGACATGTGCTATGGATCCAAAATCAAATGCTTGATTATGGGTTCAACTTCATGAACACCAAGATTTTCATTGATAATGAAATCACTATTTGTATTGTGAAGAATCTAGTGTTTCACTCTAAAACCAAGCACATAGAGATTAGGCACCATTTCATTAGAGATTGTTATGAGAAGAAGTTGATTCAAGTGATTAAGATTCACACAGACCATAATGTTGTAGATCTTCTCACAAAGGCTTTTGATGTTAGCAGGTTTAACTTTCTAATTGCTAGCATTGGATTACTTAATCTCTGAAGTATTGTTTGAGGAGAGGTTAATGTGTTTGGATAACAATTCTTAACTTTTATTCATGGGTTATGCATAAATATGGATCCTCGTGAATTCTCACATGTCTATCTAGTCTTTTCTAGTGTGCTTGTGATGAATAGAGGCATGTTATTGTATAATTATTGAAGACAAAGTTAATACTGTTAGATATCTCTTAGTACTGCTGGGCTTAGTTTATACTACTGAATGAAACTTGGTACAAAAGTTGATGCAGCTAGGCTTAGTTAGTGCTGCTTACACGGGTTTAGTAATGAGATTGATGATTAGTATTGGGTTTCTACTGGTAACTATTTTGTTTATACTACTACAAAAGTTAGATAACTGTCTAGTCAAAAGTTAGTACTAACTGAGATATTATTAGAGGTTACAACTGCTGAGCAAATTCCTTAACCCTTTGAAGCATTATTTAAGGGAGGTTCCGTTTAAGTAATGAATGTAAAGTGATTAAAACATCAAGTAGATATGGATGAAGGGTCAGGACAATCCACTGATCCCCAACCCACATCCACATTTACTTAACTCTACAATAAAGAAACCAATCATTGTTCCATCATCATATCAACCTAAAAATTCCTACAAACCTATGACAGCCATAAGGACCACTGAGATATCTCAGTCTAGTGGACCTATTAACCTTGTTGAAGATGAGACTGTCTATAAGGAGTGGGAAGATATAATAGAAAGGGCTGCCACTACTGCTTTTAGCTTAGATGCAGAACAGGACAGTGGTAAAACATAAATAGACGCCAATCCCATGCAACAACTTAATGTCTTTTTCCCGTCAAGGACAGATTCATGTAGTTGTCAAGATACCATATTGGGGGTGTAGATGATCAAACTAGGTTTGAGACTATATTTAAAAAAATAAAAAAAAAGTCCAATGATCCACCTCGCTCAAGAGGTTACACACTTGGAAGTAGGGAGGACAGTATGAAACTATTGGAATTGATGGAACTTTGTACAAAATTGTCATATTTGGTGAGCAAAATGAAAAGAGAGATGTCGTGAGTTGAAAAACAGAAAGAGAGATGTGTGAATAAAAACAGAAAAGAGTGATTTTGTGAACAAAAAGAATTGAGAGATATTGTGAGCATAAAAACAGAAAGAGAGCTTATGAGAAGAACTCGTTAATGATAGAAGTCCTTTTTGGAATGAAATTGAAGTTAATGCTGGTAACTCAAACTTAATGCTGTTAGCCTTAGGTTAAAACTGGTAATAAAACTAAATGCTGGGCTAAGCATAAAGTTTCTACTCCAGTTATACATTAATGCTTCAATCTACATTGATGCTGTTGAGTGACTGTTGCCAATAAAAGGGTAACTTAATGCGTGTTTGGCAAACCATGAGTTCTGTCAGTTTGAAGTTAATGCTGTTAAGGCATAATTTAGTGCTTGCCAGTTCAGAGTTAGATGCTGTGAATGTGATTTTATAAATACTTAGATTCAGGGTTTCATTTGATTCTTTGTTTGATTCTGATCATTCAAACGCTCTCTAAACGTAAACCCTAACTCAATTTCATCTTTAATCATCAAATCACAAAACAATGTCACACCAAACATTTTGCTGCACTCACAATCAATATAGTCGCATTCTTGGAAAAACCTGTTGAAAGTGATAGGTTTCATGAAATTATTGATTTTTTGAATGCTAACCAAATTCATTATGCTTTAATTGTCAATCCTACTATTTACACATCTTACATTGAACAGTTCTGGGCAACAGCAAAGGCAAAACGGTTAATGGTGAACGTTAGTTATAAGCCCTAGTTGATAAGACGATGGTGATCATCATGGAGATAAGCATCAGAAGTGATCTTCACTTAGAAGATGCGGGTGGTATTGATTGTTTGCCAACTGCTACTATCTTTGAAGAACTGGCAAGGATGGGGTATGAAAAACCTTCTTAAAAGCTTACATTTTATAAAGCTTTCTTTTCTCTACAATAGAAGTTCTTAATTCATATCATTACGTAATGCCTTAGTGCCAAGACCACTGCATGGAACGAATTCAGTAGTACTATGGCCTCTGCAATCATATGCTTGGCCACAAACCAAAAATTTATTCTGTCCAAGCACATTTTTGATGCTATGGCAAAGCACTTAGAGGGAGGGGTTAAATTTCTGATGTATCCACGATTTGTACAAGTGTTTATTAATCAACAGATTAGTGATATGTCACATCATAAGAAGATTTATGTTAACCCCTCACACACAAAGAAAATCTTTGCCAACATAAAGAGAGAAGGAAAAGACTTTTCTGAGAGAGTAACACCCCTGTTTGCAACAATGATGGTTCAAGCTAATCAAGAATAGGGTGTAGATTCAGGCATTCCTACTGCTTCTTAACAGACACCCATTACTATTCAACCATCTACATCTAAACCCCATAAGAAACAGTCTAGGAGGAAGCAGAAAAAGACTATTGCGGTTCCTTACCCTAGTGATTCTACTGCTCGAATACCAAATGAGAGTTTGTGCCTACACATTCTAATGAACCACTGCTACAGTGGAGAGGATAGATTGAAACTTACAGATTGATGGATAATGTTACCAAAATAGACTGAGAGAGAATTCCTTGATCTTGAACATACTAAGACTGTTTAAGCTCGGAGAACACAAATATAAAAGCTGAGTAGTTAAAAAGTTATGAGAAAGAAAGCAGGGTTCTAAAACTCATAAATTCAAGAGACCTGTACAAGGTTGTGTCACAAGGAAGAATAGAATACCAGATGTTTGAAAAGTTGGGTGCTCAGAGAGGATGCATCCAATAAAAGGAGGAGTATTGAAGACATTGATAAGGATGTTGAAGTTTCTTTAGGTGATGAAACCCAGGGGAGGTCAGATGATTCAGAAATGTTTGATACAAATACTCTTATTGGTAATGAAGTTTTTGTTGAAAATGATATGATTGAAAAAGACCAAGATGGTGATGTCCATAGAAGTAGTACTAGGCTGCTCCCCTCCTACTACTGCTGCGTCCCAAACCTGTTATAACTGAATTAGAGATCACCTTAAGCTTAAACATTGGCTAAATTGAAGATTGCAAAATCTAAGTAGTTATACAAGACCAGTACAGAGTACAGCCACAACAGCACAATACCTCAAAACAATTCCCAAAGCTAAAGGCATTACATTTAGAGATGTTGGTGAAAGCACAACAAGAACACCAACATCAGTATCTTCTTCAAGCATCAAGGATTAAAAGGGCAAGCTGAAGATAGTATGAACCAAGTGTCATTGAAGAAAAAGGATCAAATTGCTCTTGATAAAGAAATAGCTAGAAATCTTGAAGCTCAAATACAAGCTGAACTCATTGAAGAAGAATGGCTTGCAAGAAAAAAGGAAGAGGAAGACAACATAGCTTTGATTGAATCATGGGATAACACACAAGCTATGATGGATGCAGATTTTAAATTAGGGCAGAGGCTAAAAACAGAAGAACAGGGAGAGATAACCATTGAAGAAAGATCAAGACTGTTTGTAGAGATCATAAACAAAAGAAAGAAACACTTTGCAAAGCTTATAGCTGAAGAGAAAAGAAGAAAGCCACCAACTAAAGCTAAAACATAAATTCAAATGTCTACCTATCTCAAAAAACCATGGGTGGATACAAATAAAATCAGTTGAAGAGCAAGAGCCTATGATGAAGATCGCAGAAGTTGTTTGATAATGTAAATGAAGAGGGTAAATACTTTTATTCCTATGGATTCAGAGGTGATGAAAAGCAAAGAAGGAATAGAAGAAAGTTCTAAAAGAACAGACGATGAACTTGAATCTAATAAGTCAAAGAAGGCAAAAAGTAGTGAAAAGAAAGCTGAAGGCAGCAGAAAGAAATCAATTGGTAAGAAAAGAGTAGGGAAAGAGCCGAAACAAGAATCTTCCAAAAGACAAAGAAGATCAGGTGATGGATTAGAATAGGAAAAAGCTAAGAAGCAAAAGGGTGATGATGATCAAGAGGAGGCATAAATAAAAAGGCATATTGAGATAGTTAAAGATGATGAGGTAGCAATTGATGCTATACCTCTAGCTACTAAGCCTCCAATGATTGTTGACTACAAGATTGATAAAGATGGAAGGATAGGAAACTTTAAATTGATAAGGGCTGATGGAAGCTCAAAAAGGTATTCATCAATGATAAATATGCTTTAGGGTATTAATAGAGAAGACTTGGAGACCCTCTGGAAGTTGGTTAATGCTAAACATGAGAATACAAGGCTAGAGGATGACTATGAAAAAGTGTTATGAGGAGATTTGAAAGTTATGTTTGAACCTGACATTAAGAGTGATGTATGGAGAAGTCCACATGGATACAAAGTGACTGTTTAGAAGCTGTTTGATTCATGTGGAGTGCACTTTGTAAGATTTAAAGATCTTCATATTTTTATGTTAGTTGAGAAAAGATATCCCCTCACACCAATAACAATCACGAACATGCTCAACAAGAAACTTCAAGCTGATTATTGGAATGAGATGTGCTATCAACTACTCAAGCTCATGACAAAGCAAGAAAAGGGTCAATGAAGTGTTTGAATGCATCTTCCTGATAGTGATGAAGACTTTTTAATGAAGAAACTTGAAGATTCAGAAGATGAACATCAAGTTTAGGGGATGATTGTTGAGATTTAAAGACTTCAAGATGATTCTTAGAGTTAATACTGCTCTGGTATACTTTGTACTGTTAGTGATACTAATGAAAATTATGCTAAGTAGTTAGTACTGGTAGTATAAAGTTACTACTGCTAATTACTACTGTTAGTATATATTGGTACTGCTAGAGTAAAGTTACAACTGCTAGCATAAAGTTAGTACTGCTAGTGTAACTTAGTACTGCTGATGAAGAATGAAGAAAATATTCTAAGTA
>BQNB010051639.1:0-40884 GCA_026074375.1 Tanacetum coccineum | reverse complement strand
TGCATGTGATGTAACATTACGTTATGCATATGTTATGTTTTTGGACTGTTGGGAAAAAGTAGGCAAGAAGTGTATATTAATTTTTTTTTGTTTGAAATTATAACAAGAATTTGTGGTCTTTGTGTTTAGAATACCGAGTCTCTGTACAAGTGATTTGTCAGTAGATTAAACAAACATCAAAGTCGTTGTAGTATAGTGGTAAGTATTCCCGCCTGTCACGCGGGTGACCCGGGTTCGATCCCCGGCAACGGCGTAATTTTTTCTATATTTTTGGTTCCTTCGATTTCGAGCCGACTAATCCAACAGTGACAATCATTTTTGATAGCTCGAAGTCGGCGCAGGTGAACATCTGTTTGATCGTTGTGAATAACTTCTAATGACGATTAAAACATCATTGAAATGGCAAAGTTCAAGTTTAACATCGAAGCTATGCAAATGCAACATACTAACACGACTGTATCACGACTTAACGTTATACATCAAGCGAGTAATCTTTGTGTAGTAAGCAACTTCAATTTATTTTTCTGTACACTATTACTGTTTTGTATAATAAAACAGTTGTACATGTAGAATTTATTCTCAGTAGTAAGGATTTAACATACATACAGTATCACTGCAAGAAAAAGGAGAACAAGTGACCAAGTTTTCCCGGGCGACATATGTCGCCCGGGAAAGCACACTAAACGACAAAAAACCGTCCGACGTGGCAACAATTCTCATAGACTTTTTAGTCAAAGTTTGGTTAGATTTTCCCGGGCGACATGTCGCCCGGGATAAATTGGTTAAAATTTGACCGTAAAACTCAACGAAAATCTTGGCGGCATTTTTTCCCGCTCACTTTCCCGGGCGACATGTCGCCTGGGAAATTTTACAATTTTTTTTATAATTCGGTTGAATGTTTAAGCGTGGTAATTAGTGTTAATTAACGTTGGTTTCTTTTTCCCGGGCGACATTTATTAAAATTCAACATAAAAAATTGTAACGAAATTCCTTACGGCAAATTTTCCCGCTAACAAACGATCTAGGCCTGTATTCGGAGTTTCCTTGGGGTTGGTAAGGCAAAATGGGGCCACCCTAACCCATTGAGTGCTCTACCTCGGGCCATCGACATCATACGCTCTACTGAAATAGATTTCGCGGAAAACCAGCTATATCCGATCTTGGTTGGCCTTTCACCCCTAGCCACAAGTCATCCCGGGATTAGGTATTTTATAAAAAAAATTAATTATGCTTATAAATCATTATTTTTTATAAAATATATTTTATAATTATATATTTTATAAATAATAACTTATAAAGATACTTTTAAAATATATAATTCCCGCCTAAGAATTCCCGCCTAGAATTCCCGCCAAAACTTTCCACCTAAAAATTCTGAGGATTTTAACTATAAATATGATACTTATACAGCACCACCACCACCACCAACTCTTATCCTTACAAACTCTTTACACCACCACCATCACCACCCAGTTTTGTAACTTATGCAAATGGAGTCGTATGAATCTTTTATGTGTCGATGTGAAGGTGGTAATGTAGTGTTGAGACAATCACATAAATCACACAGCTTTGGCAAACTTTCCTATGTGTGTCCTCGTTCAAAGGTAACAATAAGAACCTTTTTTATCTATGCAATGTATAAATAATTTGTTTTTTAAAATGACATTCCTTATGATTTTTTATCGTTTAACAGCCTTCACAAAAAAATCATGGATGTGGATATTTTAAATGGAAGGATGAGATCACTTTTGGAAACGCAAGTTCTTTTTCGGGACCGACAACACCTTCAAATTCTTCTTCGCGTGCAAGTTCTTCTTCAGGATCCTCTAGAGCCGCACTTAGTCCTGGAAACACAGAGTGCTCAAACTGCAAGCTCTTAACTATGAAGATAAAGATACTAGAGGCAAGACTAGCCATGGAGAAGAATCATGATGACCACCCGTGTGAGTCAGCTGCAATACTTCATGAGCTTTTAAATGAAATGGAAAACCTTCGTGTGGAGTAGTAGTTAGTGTATTTGGTTGAATGTGCTAGAATAAAGGAGATTGAAGGGATGCCCACGTTTCCATGTTTTCACCATTTTAGGATGTAGTGGTTTAAGTTTGTGTCATGTTTTTTTTAATAAGAGTTCTTATGTTTATGGGTATACAGAAAATTGCTCTAATGTATAACCATAACATATCGACTCGTCCGTTGAACGTCTAATGTATAACCATACCATATCGACTCGTCCGTTGAACGTCTAATGTATAACCATACCATATCGACTCGTCCGTTGAACGTCTAATGTATAACCCTAACATATCGACTCATCCGTTGAACGTCTAATGTATAACCCTAACATATCGACTCATCCGTTGAACCTCTAATGTATAACCATACCATATCGACTCGTCCATTGAACGTCTAATGTATAACCATACCATATCGACTCGTCCGTTGAACGTCTAATGTATAACCATACCATATCGACTCGTCCGTTGAACGTCTAATGTATAACCATACCATATCGACTCGTCCGTTGAACGTCTAATGTATAACCATACCATATCGACTCGTCCGTTGAACGTCTAATGTATAACCATACCATATCGACTCGTCCGTTGAACGTCTAATGTATAACCATACCATATCGACTCGTCCGTTGAACGTCTAATGTATAACCATACCATATCGACTCGTCCGTTGAACGTCTAATGTACAACCATACCATATCGACTCGTCCGTTGAACGTCTAATGTATAACCATACCATATCGACTCGTCCGTTGAACGTCTAATGTATAACCATACCATATCGACTCGTCCGTTGAACGTCTAATGTATAACCATACCATATCGACTCGTCCGTTGAACGTCTAATGTATAACCATACCATATCGACTCGTCCGTTGAACGTCTAATGTATAACCATACCATATCGACTCGTCCGTTGAACGTCTAATGTATAACCATACCATATCGACTCGTCCGACCGGAACGAACCGAGAAACCGGACCGACCCAGCCGAAACGAACCGATTATATATTTTATAAAAAATAATTGTAAATAATAATTATATATTTTATAAAAAATAATTTTAAATAATAATAATTTCACGGGACCGACCGCGGAACGAACCGAGAAACCGGACACACCCAGCCGAAACGAACCGATTATATATTTTATAAAAAATAATTGTAAATAATAATTACATATTTTATAAAAAATAATTTTAAATAATAATTATATACGAACCGACCGGAACGAACCGAGAAACCGGACCGACCCAGCCGAAACGAACCGATTATATATTTTATAAAAAATAATTGTAAATAATAATTATATATTTTATAAAAAATAATTTTAAATAATAATTATATACGAACCGACCGGAACGAACCGAGAAACCGGACCGACCCAGCCGAAACGAACCGATTATATATTTTATAAAAAATAATTGTAAATAATAATTATATATTTTATAAAAAATAATTTTAAATAATATATTTTTTAAATATTAATTATTAAAAACTCTAGTTTTTTAATAAATATAGCTTTGATATATTAATAAAATTTTTAGAAAAAATATAGTTTTGATATATTAAAAAAAAATTAGTAAAATTTTTAATAAAACCTTCCCCGGCGACATGTCGCCGGGGAAACCTTTTTAATAAAATTTTTAGTAAAAATATAGTTTTGATATATTAAAAAAAATTAGTAAATTTTTTAATAAAACCTTCCCCGGCGACATGTCGCCGGGGAAACCTTTTTAATGTGGGTGATTGTGAGGATAATATCTGCTTTTATGGTAAAAAACAGTTTTTCGGAGGGAGTATTTGGCGGGAGTTTTTGGCGGTAGTATAGGGCTACAGGAGGATTTGGCGGGAGTATAGGGCTACAGGAGGAATGTACAACGATAACATATCGACTCATTCGTTGGACATCGAATGTACAACGATAACATATCGACTCATCCGTTGGACATCTAATGTACAACGATACCATATTGACTCATCCGTTGAACATCGAATGTACAACGATACCATATTGACTCTCATTAAACCTTGAACTCGAATGTGTAAACGATAACTTATCGACCTCATGCCGTTGGACATTGAATGTGCGCGCGGGACATAACATACTCGACTCATACCATTCGACATCGAATTACAATCATAACATATGATTCATCCGTTTGGAATCTAATAGTACACCGATACCTATATTGACCATCCGTTGAACATCGAATGGTGTAACGAAAACATATCGACCACCGTTGAACATCTAATGATACAACGATACCATTTGACTCGTCCGTCTGAAACACTGAATGTACAACGAGACCATATCGTACTACATCCGTTGGACATCTAATGTAGCAACAAATAACACATCGACTCATTAACCGTTGGACATCTAATGTATCAACGATACCATATTTACACATTCCTTGAACAACGAATGTACAACATACCATATTACTTCATCCGTTAAACAATCGAAATACAAAGATACGCATATTGACTCATCCTTGAACATCGAAATGTGTAACGATAACATATCACTCATCCGTTGGACCATCGAATGTACAACGAAACATAAGACTAATCATCCATTAGAACATCGAATGTACAACCTATACATATTGATTCCTACCGTTGACATCTAAGTACCACCGAACCATATTGACTCATGCGTAGAACATCGAATTGTATCGATAACAAACGACTCATCCTTGATAAACATCGAAATGTACAACGTTAACATAATCGGTATTCATCCATTAGAGCATCGAATGTACAACAATAACACAATCGAACTTTCCGTTGGACAACGAAAATGTACAACGATAACAATATCGCATTCATCCATTAACATCGCATGTAGCAAAAACAAATAACAAACACATCGACTCATCCTTGGACATCTAATTTACAACGATACCATATTGCCTCCATCCGATGAACATCGAATGTGTAAACGATAACATATCACTCATTCCGTTGAACATCTAATGTAACAACGAGACCATATTGACTCGTTCGTTAACATCGAAATTGTACCGATAACCATAGCACTCATCCGTTGAACATCTACTGTAAAACGATACAATAGTGACTCACCGTTAAAACAACGAATTACAAACGATACCATGATTGACTCATACCATTGAACATCGAATGTGTAAACGATAAACATATCGACTCATCCGTTTGACATCGAATGTACAAACGAATAACATATCATTCATCCATAGACATCGAATGTAGCACAATAACACAAATGACTCATCCGTTGGACATCTAATGTACAACGATACCATATTGACTCATCCGTTGAACATCGAATGTGTAACGATAACATATCGACTCATCCGTTGAACATCTAATGTACAACGATACCATATTGACTCGTCCGTTGAACATCGAATGTACAACGATAACATATCGACTCATCCATTAGACATCGAATGTACAACCATAACATATTGATTCATCCGTTGGACATCTAATGTACACCGATACCATATTGACTCTCTTGCCGTTGGAACATCGAAAGTGATAACATAACATAACGACTCATCCGTTGAACATCTAATGTACATACGATACCAATTGACTCAATCCTTGAACATCGAATGAATACAACTATACCATATCTGACTCATCCGTTAAACATCGAATGTACAACCATAACATATTGATTCATCCATTAGACATCGAATGTACAACAATAACACATCGACTCATCCGTTGGACATCTAATGTACAACGATACCATATTGACTCATCCGTTGAACATCGAATGTGTAACGATAACATATCGACTCATCCGTTGAACATCTAATGTACAACGATACCATATTGACTCATCCGTTAAACATCGAATGTACAACCATAACATATTGATTCATCCATTAGACATCGAATGTACAACAATAACACATCGACTCATCCGTTGGACATCTAATGTACAACGATACCATATACGAACCGACCGGAACGAACCGAGAAACCGGACCGACCCAGCCGAAACGAACCGATTATATATTTTATAAAAAATAATTGTAAATAATAATTATATATTTTATAAAAAATAATTTTAAATAATAATTATATACGAACCGACCGGAACGAACCGAGAAACCGGACCGACCCAGCCGAAACGAACCGATTATATATTTTATAAAAAATAATTGTAAATAATAATTATATATTTTATAAAAAATAATTTTAAATAATAATTATATACGAACCGACCGGAACGAACCGAGAGACCGGACCGACCCAGCCGAAACGAACCGATTATATATTTTATAAAAAATAATTGTAAATAATAATTATATATTTTATAAAAAATAATTTTAAATAATAATTATATACGAACCGACCGGAACGAACCGAGAAACCGGACCGACCCAGCCGAAACGAACCGATTATATATTTTATAAAAAATAATTGTAAATAATAATTATATATTTTATAAAAAATAATTTTAAATAATAATTATATACGAACCGACCGGAACGAACCGAGAGACCGGACCGACCCAGCCGAAACGAACCGATTATATATTTTATAAAAAATAATTGTAAATAATAATTATATATTTTATATACGAGCCGAAACGAACCGATTATATATTTTAATAAAATTTTTAGTAAAAATATAGTTTTGATATATTAAAAAAAAATTAGTAAAATTTTTAATAACACCTTCCCGGGCGACATGTCGCCGGGGAAGGTTTTATTAAAAATTTAACTAAATTTTTTTTAATATATCAAAACTATATTTTTACAAAAAAAGTTTCCCCGGCGACATGTCGCCGGGGAAACCTTTTTATATTTGCTGAAGATCCCCTCCAAAATTTTCGTTGTGGCGCCATTTTGCGCTAAACGACAAAGTTCTTACCTTCCCGGGCGACATGTCGCCCGGTGTAACACCCCCAAAATTTACAACAACGCAGCGGAATACCACATGGGGTGCTACTTCATAATACACAGCAATAGATACAAAAAAATTAATTTTAAATAATAATTAAATACGATAAAATCCGACCGGGAACGAACCGGAAGGAAAAAAAAAAAAAAAAACCCGGACTGACCAGCACAGTAAACGATCCGGATTATTATATTATAATAAAATTTTTTAGTAAAAAATATTGTTTTGGTATATTAAAAAAAAGTTAGCCATAGACCTTTTTAAACTGAGCTTCACGCAGTCAATGGAATTCACTGTCTCTGCAAGATTCGACAACTTTCTTGAATTCTTCTTCCCAAGACTGTAACTTGATGCTTTCATGTTGTTTAGGATCGCAGAAGTTAATCGTAGTCTCTTCTCCTGAGCCACCATGAATTCCAACTGACACTTTTAAATAGCTTTTGCGAAAGGCAAATTTAGTAGCCCACAAATAAAAATCGGTGCTAAACCGGGAAGAACACCTATTCCTACTATGGAGAATAGTACACCAATAGCTAGAATTAGTTGAATAAACGATGACCACAGAGGAAATTCGCCCATTCTATAAGCATCAACGAAAGCATAACAACGGGCTAACCACAACAACTATTGTCCTAAGCAATACGCAAAGCCCTATAAAAACTATTTCCTTATAATAAACTTTAGGTAACGCTTTAGCAACCATGTTTGTGCTGTTTGAGGCTTTTCCCGTTTGAAGTGAATCCCATGCTTTTTTTAATTTCTCATGAGCAACGGCTGCTTGGTCGATGGATGCTAGAGACGGGATATCTTCAAGAACCAATGGTTTTCTGTATCCTATTGCAAACAACAGATTCACCCAAGTAAATGTCAACTTGCATTAAGCTTAGTACTTAGTAACCGGCTTTAGTGTCACATTTTTAGTTAATAAGTGACAAAAATAACTATCTTTTGTGTCACACGTTTAAATACAGCTGATGCAAATAACTTATACTAGGTCTTTTGTGTCACATTTTTCAAAGGAGATGCCACTAATGATATTTTTACTTTGTAAATTTATGTTTTAGCATCACATTCACTACAAGAAAAGAGAGAACAGGTGACGAGCTTTTCCCCGGCAACAATTTTCACCGGGGAAACATCGCTAAACGACAAAAAATGGTCTTACGTGGCAGAAATTCTCGTAGACTTTTTAGTCAAAGTGTCCATAAAGTTTCCCCAGCGACATGTCGCTGGGGATAAGTTCGTTAGACTTTGACCAAATTTTTCAACGAAAAACATAGCGGGAATTTTTCCCGCTTAGCTTTCCCCAGCGACATGTCGCTGGGGAAACTTTTATCAATGTTTAAAAAAAATAATTAGGGTTAAGTGAGTTAGAGGTGACGTGGACATAGTTTCCCCAGCGACATGTCGCTGGGGATACATCTTTGACTTTGTTGACCAGATTAACCGCGTGGTTAATATTTCTCGATAAATTAACAAACTTTCCCCAGCGACATGTCGCTGGGGAAAGCTAAGTTGGGTCTCTTGTTTGGTTCGGGCTTTTATTTTACGAAATTGGGCTTCTGGTTAACAAAGTTTCCCCAGCGACTTGTCGCTGGGGAAAGTGTCTGACTTTGTTGACTTTTAATTAAACTACGTTTTTTACGTTCGTTTTGGTCCGATATTCCGTATATTTTAACAAAAAATATAGATATGATTAGAAACTAATCATTAATTAGCTCATGTTTGCCCTTTAAAGGTGTGTTCATGTTTGTACCATTCGCATGTCGACTTGATATCGTTAAACATAAACATATAGAAACACATTCATATCATAAAAGTTTAAACAAAGTCTTCACATACATGAAAAGACATAAAAGTTTAAACAATAAAACATACGAATTACATTGAAAATGACAAACTAGCTACTCCAAATCAAGTTTTTCCATTTCATTGAGAACTTCGTGAAATAGTGCAGCCGAATTAACTGTATGTTGTTCCGGATGCATATGCATTTCCATTGTTGCCTTGAGTACACTTATCTTTCCACGCAAGTGCTTGCAGTTTGAGCACTCTCTATTTCTTGAAGATCCTAGAGAATAGTTTGTAGGTGTTGAAGGTCCAGAAGAATAGCTTGGAGGCGTTGAAGGTCCTGAAGAATAGCTTGGAGGTGTTGAATGTCCTGCAGAGTAACTTGGAGCTCCAGGAGAACTCATCAATTCACGAAGTCGGGTCTCTTTCCATAAAAAAAATCCACATCCAAAATGTTTCGGAGGCTGTTAAATAGTAAAGAAATCAATTCTTTTAACAACTAACCAGAATATTTATATATTACACAAATAAAAAACATGTGATTGTTCACCTTTGATTTTGGACATGCATAGTATAGTTTATCGTAACTCTCAGGTTTATACGATTGTCGGAGAACTACATCTCCTTCTGCACACCTACACGCAAAAGCTTCATGTGGCACCATGTTTACCATCTTTTTGTGGTTGTGATGTTAAGAGTGTGTGATATGTTTGTGGTTGTGATAGTATATGCTTTTATAGTATAAAAGATTATTTGGCGGGGGTATTTGGCGGGAGTAGTTGGCGGGGGTATTTGGCGGGAGTTTTAGGAGGGAGTAAGGGTGAGCAACGGGTCAAAACCGACCCGAACCGAGAAAACCCGAAACCGAAAAATGAAATTTGGCAAACCGAGAACCGAACCGAGTGAAGCCTATTTAAACCGAAACCAAACCGAATAAACTCGGTTCGGCTTGGTGCGGTTCGGTTTAGTAGTTCGAACCGACTAAAAGTCAGGTTTGAACCGAACCAAACCGAAACCGACTAAACCGAAATTCATTTCCAAAATAGAAAACCGAACCGAATAAGCTCGGTTCGGCTCGGTTTGTCTGATCGGGTCGATTTTCGGTTCACTTTGCTCAGCCCTAGGAGGGAGTATTTGGTGGGGGTATTTGGCGGGAGTATTTGGCAGGAATCTAATTACACACCTTAAAAACGTATTCAAGACATAAGTCTAATGAACACACCTTAAAAATATAGATAAATGCCAATGGTGTTGACATACACATTTTTATTCAAGACATAAGTCTTCACATAAACCATTTATTACAATGCATTCAATACAAATGCCCATGGTGCAAACATGAACACACCTTAATGTATAACCCTAACATATCGACTCATACGTTGAACCTCTAATGTATAACCCTAACATATCGACTCATACGTTGAACCTCTAATGTATAACCCTAACGAACCGAGAAACCAGACCGACCCAGCCGAAACGAACCGATTATATATTTTATAAAAAATAATTGTAAATAATAATTATATATTTTATAAAAAATAATTTTAAATAATAATTATATACGAACCGACCAGAACGAACCGAGAAACCGGACCGACCCAGCCGAAACGAACCGATTATATATTTTATAAAAAATAATTGTAAATAATAATTATATATTTTATAAAAAATAATTATATACGAGCCGAAACGAACCGATTATATATTTTAATAAAATTTTTAGTAAAAATATAGTTTTGATATATTAAAAAAAATTTAGTAAAATTTTTAATAAAACCTTCCCGGGCGACATGTCGCCGGGGAAGATTTTATTAAAAATTTCACTAAATTTTTTTTAATATATCAAAACTATATTTTTACTAAAAAGGTTTCCCCGGCGACATGTCGCCGGGGAAACCTTTTTTATATTTGCTGAAAATGCCCTCCAAAATTTTCGTTGTGGCGCCATTTTGCGCTAAACGACAAAGTTCTTACTTTCCCGGGCGACATGTCGCCCGGGAATGTCGCCCGGGAATTATCTGTTATCAAAAACAGATCTAAGTCACAGCAGCTATAACACAAAACGAAAAAAAACGAACTTGGCGATTTTAACAGACCACCACCACCTCCCCACAACCACTGAACCCACCACCGGCACTCCCCATCACCACTGAACCACCACCGGCACTCCCCACTGCCACTCACACTCGCACACGAACCCCCCTCCTCCTCTAAACATAATTCTTTCCTTTACCCTCAAAATGATAATTCTTTTACTTCTCTTTCTAATCCTCTAATTAATTGTTGGTGGTGTTTAATTTTTGCAACGATTTGAGGTGAATGGTGGTGATTATGGTTTGATTGGAATTTTGAGCACACGAATTGATGTTTAATTGTGTTAATGTTTTTTGCAGTTAAGAGTGCGGTCTGAGTCCACAGCCTAGCCGAGTCCACAACCGAGCCGAGTCAACAGCCGAGTCGACAACAGCCAAAAAGGTATGTTTATTTTTTTTCTCCTTTTGGTATCCCGGGGGACATGTCGCCGGGGAATGTTTATTGTTTAAATTTTTTTAGTTTATAGTTATTATTAGGTGAATTGCATTGAAATTATGTATGTTTCGTGTTTATACGGATATAGTGGTTATTATTGTTGTTGGAAGTGAATTGAACCGTTTAGGAATGTACCGTTTAGGAATGTGTTAGGATTTTAGTGATTAAATTCGGAAAATTCCCGTCTGAATTTAATCATCCTATAGAAAACCCGTCCGAAATTAATTTGTTAGAAATTAATTTCGGAAAGTCCCTTGTTTGGGACTGCTTTTTGAATGTTTTGTCTCATTTAGGATATGAATGCGTATAATTGGTTTATTATTTGAGATGATTTCGACAGTGTTTCTCCTTTACTCAAAACCAAGATTCAAACCCACTGGTCGTGACGTGGTGTAGTGATGGAAAAGAGATGGGTGGGTTGAGTTCGGCAGCGGCACAACACCACTAGCACGACATCACCACCACGAAACCCCGTCGCAGCCACCATCGTCGGCAAATACCAGATGTGGCCCCACCACCATACATCCACCACAATGTCCTCCCACCACATCCACCGTCCCAACCGCCTCACTCCCACTACGCACACTCACCCAAACACCCACCTTCACCCCAATCCTAATCACTCCCACCCCATCCAAACACCGTCACCAAACACTCTCCACCCCAAAAACCAAATCCAAACACCCCTCTTTACAAACCTAACCAAAAACACAACACCAAAACAAAATAATACATGTGCACGCCTCCATGAAACAACCATAACCAAAACACCATCAGTACCACCACTATCACAAAACGACCATCACGAAACCATCACCACCACTAGATCCGACCAGATCTGACCAAACCCCCGTCTGTTATGGTTGATATTGTGTTTGGTTGTGGTGTTTGGGGTTGAGAGATGGAGGTAGGGTGAAGGAGTATTAGGTGTAGAGGGATGAGGTGGTGGTTGTCGAGAGGTGGCGGTGGGTGGTCGGGGTGTTAGTGAAGCAATTTTTACTAGTGAAGAGATATAAAATGAAAAGATATATAATGAAGGGATTTTTTGTTTGGGGTGTTGGTGAAGAGATATATAATGAAAAGACAAAAATACCCTCATAATTAACGGTCAAACCAGTCAAACTGATGAGGTTAACAGAATTGGACCAAAAGTGAAACGAAACTATGTGTTTTGGACCAAAACCAAAACTTTTTTGAATTTTGGACTAAAAGTTAAAAACACACCAAACCACAAGGACCAAAAATGTACTTAACTCTAAATTATTTTATAACTTCGCACCGGAGCATATTTCGATGATTATATATTAAAAAACAGACAAAGAAAATCATTGAGACAATTTTACAAAAACAAACAACATTATTTCATTTAGATTCAGACTTTATAACCACTTCCTACCAGTAAGATGTGTTAGTCAGATTCAGACCCATCACACTGCAAAGGAAATGACTTGGCATGCTACTGGAAAGTGTACGGAGCCCGGTAAGATGCAACACCCGGTTGATGGTAGAGCATGGAAGAACTTTGACACCAAGTATCCTAATTTTGCAAAAGAACCAAGAAATGTTCGATTAGGGTTGGCTGCTGATGGTTTTAATCCGTTCGGCAACCTTAGTCAGGCTTACAGCATGTGGCCGGTGATATTGACAACATACAATCTGCCTCCGTGGTTATGTATGAAAGAGAGTTCTTTTATGTTGACATTGTTAATTCCTGGCCCTAAATCTCCGGGCAAGGACATTGATGTTTACTTGAGGCCTTTGATTGATGACTTAAAGGTTTTATGGGCATTGAAAGGTGTCGAGACTATAGACGTTGCTACATGGACAATAAAAAAAATAAAAACCAAATAAAATAAAAAAAGAACAGAAAACTAAAGGCCCAAAAGTTCAATATGAGAGCGATGGTTTTATGGACCATCAATGATTTTCCTGCTCGAAGTAGTTTGTCTGGGTGGAGTGGGCAAGGTTACAAGGCTTGGTCCATCCCATAATAATACTCCCTCCGTCCCATTTTTATTGTCCACATTTTCTTTTTGAGATGTCTCAATTTAATTGTCCACTACTAAAAATAGATAGGGAAGGAGGTCACTTGAATTCAATGGTGAGATAGAAGACGGAGATCCTCCTAGAAAATTCGACCGAGATCAAATCTAGGCTCAACTTGCTAGATTGCCCACGCGTGTGAAGGGTAAACATCCGAGTTATGGGGGTGTGAAGATAAAACGCAATGTTCTTGTCGAGCTGAACTGGACTAAACGATCTATTTTTTACGAGCTTGAGTATTGGTCTTTTCTTACACTAAAACACAATTTAGACATCATGCATATCGAAAAAAATGTGTTGGAGGCCATCTTGAACACTTTGTTAATGAATGACAAATCTAAAGACACCGCTAAGGCAAGACAAGACTTGAAAAAGTTAGGCATTCGAAGTGGCTTGTGGCTTGGCCAAACCAAAAACGGGAAGTGCTCGAAGCCTCAGGCTGCGTATTCTTTCTCACCAGAGAACAGAAAAAAGTTTTGTCAGTTCATCAAAGGAGTTAAACTACCAGATGGGTTCGGATCCAACTTCAAGCACAAAGTGACCGATAATGATACCAATATAACGGGCCTGAAGTCTCATGACTGTCATATAATGATGCAACGTTTACTTCCTTACGGACTTCAGCAATACTTGCCCGATGAGGTTGCAAAACCAATAATCGAGCTATGTTCATTCTTTAAGCAAATCTGCTCTGCAACTTTGATGGAGGATGACATGTTGAAAGCTCAGAGCAAGGTGGTCGATATTCTGTGCAATCTCGAGCTCATATATCCTCCTGCTTTCTTTGACATTATGATTCACTTGGTTATCCATTTACCTCTAGAGGCTCTTGAAGGCGGGCCTATCCGCCCCCGGTGGATGTTTCCATTTGAAAGATTCATGAAAAAGCTAAAAGGTTATGTACGAAATAAAGCTAAGCCGGAAGGTTCGATTGCGGAGGGTTATGTTGCAGAAGAAGCATTGACTTTCAGTTCTCATTATTTTCGGGATGTTACTACGAAATTTAATCGTCCCGACCGTAATGTGGACCCCCCTCCCCCAACGTGTCAGTTTCAGGTGTTCCGATCACTATGTAAATCGATTGGTTTACGGTCTGTTATTCGGTTTGATGCCCAAGAGTTGAAGAAAGTGATATGGTATGTACTTCACAACAGTCCTGAAATCGACACGTACCGGTCCCAGTTCAAGAGGTACGCGTTTTTATTTTGAAACTTCTTTTTCTTAACTTATCTTTTCGACGACTTATTCTAATACCATGAACGTTTTTCAGTAAATTTCCTAACAAAGACATGAAAGAAGAATTCCCCAACTGGTTTGGGTCGCAGGTAAACTTAGACTTATTTTGTGTACTTAACTGTAAAAATAACGATATCATATTTTGTGTTCTCTATCTAATCCTATCTTCTTCATAGATACGTCAACGTCACGTAGACAATGACCCAGGTGTTAGTGCAACCAGCGAGTTATTCGCTTTGGCTTGTGGACCAACACCGACTCCAATCTCAGTCAACTCTTGCGTAGTCAACGGTGTGAGGTTTGTCGTGCACAAGCCGCGATAACTCGCACAACTCAAAACAAAAACATCGGACTTTTTGTTTCGCACTAGGACGGGAATGACGGAGAAATGTACTATGGTCAACTTCAAGAAATCCTCGAGTTTTCGTATTTGTCGTTCAAAGTTGTGTTGTTCCGAGTTAAGTGGTTTGACACTAGAAACGAAGGACGTAAAGTCCAACGTCTTGTCCTTAGAAACAACATGACACAAATCTTGACAAAAGATGAGGCGTTTAAAGATGATCAATACATTCTCGCAACACAAGTCAAACAATGCTTCTACCTTGAAGATATGGCCAGACGACCACCCCACTGGAAGGTCGTCGAACATGTGAATCATAAAAAGTTTTCGGACGGGGGTGTCATCGTGGTAGAGGAAGATCCTGATGTTATACATTTTGACAACTCATCTGATCTCCCACTTTCTACTAGTTTGAATGACTTGAATAATGCGACCTTGCATATAGATGGTCAATCAACGGAGGTTGACGCACCGCCAGATATCATTGATCTTGACGAAGACGATGATATTATTGATGATGAAGATGCCCTTCCTCATGATTTAGCAAATTCCCCTGATGAGAAGACCTCATCAATGTTTGAGGGAATGAAGATGGTGTGTAGAAGTTGTTTATTCTAGTAGAATATAAGAAGATTGATCTTGAGTTATAACTTGCAAGACACTTATATATTTCAATGAATGAATGAAATTGTTGTGGATCTGTTTAAATGTGTATATTTATTTGGATATGTATGTATTTGGATGTGTGCATGCTTTAATTATTTTGTTCATGAATTTCTATATGTTATCCTAATTGTACTTGTACAGATGTCAGCATATGTTGCACGGGTGATAAAGGCCTCGTCCCGATTCGGTTTGAGTAGGACGACAAAAAGACCATGATGCCTCTCGGTCGCCATGCATCTCATTGGTCTAACTAAACCTTGGGAGGCTTATCAGGAGATTCCTTGGAACTCACCCAACTTGGCAGAAGGTCCGGCGGAGTCGAAAGGCGGCTATCGTGACCAAAATTGGGTCAGTTATTTCATTATCTTTTTATGTTTATTTCATTATTGTGTTCAATTGTTCATTTATTTAATTGTGTGTATTTATCTAAATTTGTTTATTTATTTATTATTTATATCATATAAATAAATAAAAAAATTTAGATAAATATATAAATTATATCTCTAACTCTGTCTTTGTTTTGTTGTATATGATTGCAGCAACAGTTTGACTTGACACCTCATATGCAATCCCAGCGCTGGTTCAGATATTAATGCGGCATCCAGCAAGCCTCTCCAAAAGCTGTACAATACCACATGGCTTCTCTCAAGCAGCGCATGGGTTATAAATCCCCGAGACCGGACTTATGATGAGGATACGAATCAACAGGGACGTCCCTAGATCATTACCCACCCGGCAATTTGGGATGCCCCAGATTGCATTTTTGGAATGATCCCAGAACCAGCCGATGCTCTCAAAATCGCCAAAACCGAGCAAAGAGCACGGTCGTTTGCCGGCAGGGATCCCGATCACTTGCTCGCCTTCGAGATGAGATGGTAATAAACATTATAATTATTTTACATACATATATACATATATATCTGATTATATGCTTTAGTGTGTTGTGATTTGTCGTTTTTATTTGTTTCATCTATATACGTTGTGTAAGTACAATGGCGAGCACATAGACCTCCGAGAGTACCCGTCGAGCTCATACGACACCTCTTCTATCGTGACCGCACAACCGTTAACGTGAGTATTCATATACGTGATGAGGACGAGCTATATACGTGAAGTTATGTTTCAAAACACGCACTTTAAGGAATTTGGTCGAGAAATAATGAGCAACCGACTAATAATAAACTATCTGGGTTGTTTTTTTTCACTACATAGGAGGAGATGGTAGGCTGTCGGGCTCTAGGCTCCAACACCCCGTCGGGTGTGCCCTACACTGATGAAGAGATCAATGCCCTGGCTCGAAAGGGCAAGCAGCGGTGGGCAACCTTCCTCGGATTTGGTAGGTACTACCCGGGACGGCAAGATGTCCTCCATTCCGCCCACCTCCGCCCTCGCCTCAATGCAACACACCAACTCCGTCGATGTGTTCGAAAAGTGCTGAAAAAGAAGAACAAGTACCTAACCAAACAGGTGAACTTGATGATGAAGCTTTTTAGAAGTGACGACAAGTTTTCACAAATGCTGACACAGTATGAGTCAACACCTGAGTTCGGTAGCGGGAGTGGCGGGTTGCGGGATTATGATGATAGCCACGATGAGATACGCGGCGAGGGAAGAGATGACGATAGTATAGAGATGTTATATAATAGGTTAGTAATGCTATTTTGTTTCTTTTACGTTGATCTTAGGCAACTTATGTAAACAATATGTCTCCCTATCTAGTAAATTTGATTGTAACTTGCGGATAATTCAAGTTTGTGAATAGTAAGCCCCGTTTTTTAGACTATATTGTGTTTATTAGGATTTTGGACGATTTAGCTTTATTAGATCAAATGCGTTGATCCGTTATATTGTATTGTGTTTTGGTAACAAGTTGTGACTATTGGATCGAGTCTATATGGTAATTATATAGGTTTGATGTTTGTTAGATTTTTTTTTCCGAAAAATTCCCGGAAAAAAATCTGAAAAAATAGCTGCTGTGGCACTGCAAAAAATTTTTTGCAGACATTATCCCATCCCGGGAAGGATGAAAACAAAAAAAAATTTATAATAATCACCGGCGACACTGTTTGCCCGTGATAAGTGAGAAATTATTTTTATTTTTCTTTCCCGGGCTACACTTCGCCCTAGAAGTGATGAAATAATTTTTAGTTTCTTTTTTCCTGAGCGACATGTCGCCCGGGATAAGTGAGAAATTATTTTATTTTTTCTTTTCCCGGGCGACATGTCGCCCGGGATAGTGATGAAATAATTTTTAGTTTCTTTTTTCCCGGGCGACATGTCGCCCGGGAAAACGCTATTTTAATTAAATAAGAATTCATCAATACTAATCATTATTTTATAACACCACTTTACGTATCCACCGTGGCACATATTAGTTTGGCTGAAAACGTGTGGGTCCCACCAAGTCGCTCGGGAAAGTCGCCCGGGAAAGAATCCCTGGCGAGCTTTCCCCTTCAAAGTATCCCGGACGACATGTCGCCCGGGATGAGTATCCCCAGCGACATGTCGCCCGGAAAGGCGTGGAAATGTCGCTGGGAATAGTGGTAAATGTTGTAGTGATAACAATGTAACACACAAGTTGATATAGTAGCACAATATAAAAGTGTGCACTTGCTTAAATTATTAATCAACCACTTTGAAGAGCGCACTTATTAAATTGGGAACCTTTTAGAGTGTTTTGGTCATCTTTTATATAATAAAAAAATTACCATCATTTTGGAGTTTTCTATTATATTAAATTTTAAGAGAAAAAATGGACCAACCAGAGAGCTTGATTTTGTCACGTAGGCAAAATCGTGCGATCTGATTGGTCAATAAAAAGTCAAAATTGAATAAATTTGATCAAAATTAAAAAAATTTGATGGAGAAAAAAAACACATAAAAATATGTGTCAAATTTGTGAAAACAAAAACTTGAAAAAGGATTAGGTAATTAATAAAACTTTAGTGGTTTAATTTTAAATAAATTATATGAGTTAAGTGTAAATTTATAAATTTACAAGTTTTATTATAACTTTAAAAAATAAACAAATAACCTCTAAAACTTTATATCCTAGACTTTATATTTTAAAATACAACAAACGCAAACAATTTCTTATTTCTAACAAAAATTTAATATTATTTAATCATACCTCAAATCTACCCGAAAACTTTTTGGTGGGTTTTTCATTGTCGGTCAGAAATCATGTTGTTGAACCAAATAGAAAGACACCGAAACACATAAATTATCGTAAATAAAGAAAAAAAGGGTTTTCTAGCTATTCATTGATGAGTTTGAAATAATTGCATTTTCTTTTCTTTTGGTATAATATGTACTAAATTCTAACAATTTAATTTGTAAAAAAGTTTTTTTTTTCATTGACATGTTTGTATGCCTATAAATCATATACAACAATCTTGAGCTACTTTTATATCTTAGAGATGTGTTGGTGACGAGAAAATGGGTAAAACTATTTTACATTAGTATATGGATTTTTCATTCTCGGCCTGAAACTCATGTAGTACAACCAAGTAGAAAAACAGCGAATCACATAAATTATCGTAAATAAAGAAAAATGATTTTCTAGCTATTCATTGATGGGTTCAGAAAAATTGCATTTTTTTTCTTTTGGTTTAGTGCGTACTAAAATTCTAACATTTGAATTTCTCAAAAAGTTTTTATTCCATTGACATGTTTGTATGTCTATAAATCATATACAACAACATGGGACCACTTTTATATCTTTAAAAGTGATGGTGATGAAAAAATGGGTAAAACTCTTTTTACATTTGTATATATGTATTGAAGGTATACAACAAGTAAATCTTTTTTTCACCAAAACATATTGTATGCATGAAACATAATACTTATTTGAGTTCTTTAGTTTTCTATACTTTATAAATATTGACGGTCTTGCGAACTTTTGATAACTCAACTTGATGCTCTTAATTCGATTGCGAAGCTAAAATTTTACAAGTTTTAACATAAAGTATGACCATCAATTCTAAGTATAGCTGACACACTCATACAACTATAATTATAAACATATACAATATCAACTGCATACCCAACATTAAGAATACCAGTCTTCCAAAGTGGAAGTCAATGGTTCGAACATAACAAGGAGAAAATTAATCCCCTTTTGTGGCCTCAAAGGTTCACTTGAGCCGACTCCATGCTACCTAAAGGGTAGTTTCGCTGGGATTAGTTGGCTCACATTGTCGAGTCAAAAAACAGGTAATTCAAAAATTGCCTAGATAAATTCTTGAATCGTGTATAATCACGTTTTAAAAGTTGCCCAGATATGTAAGAATTCTTGATAATCAAAAGTTATCTTTTAGCTCATATCTTTTAAAAGTTAACTTTTAAAACTAAAACGTTATTTTTTGTTGGTATTTAGGGTCTTGATAATCAAAAATTGCCCAGATAAATTCTTGAATCGTGTATAATCCTTTTTCCTAATACAACATTTCAACCTATTTGGTGTCACGCGAAATTCGTATTGGAATACGACAAGAACACACTCTAAATCTAGGCACAAGAAAAAGAGTAAAAACATGAATACTTTATTGTATTTGTTGTTGATATGAATATGTTCATTTTGAAGACAAAATTGTGTTTATATGTATATATAAACTTGATGGTGGTTGTATGAAAAGTTATGACTCTTTGATAAAAAGTCACACCTTTGGTGAAAAGTCACAACATTTTCTTTAAAATTTGCCAGCAACAGTTTGCAACAACTTAAAATTGTTGCTAACTGCAATAATTAAAGACATGTGTACTTAGTGACCCGCGAATTATGTCACTATATGCCTCTTGACTTACATTAACAACCTTTTTCATTTTTCGTAACCGAAATCAAGTTGATTAGTTTATAAAAGCGTGCACTCCGCACCTCCAAACTCGTATTATAACTTAACTTGAAATCCATTTGGTCTCGGGTAAATCATCATTACACAAAATGTTTGATAACTAAAATCACCAACATCTTTTGCTAAGGAGCATCGCCATTTTGAACATCAAGATATTGTTGCCCAGGTCTTGATTATAAAAGAAGAACTTATGTAATTGAATCACTCAATTATATTGAATCAGAATATATGTTTACAATCACTGTAAAAACTGAATTTGATTAATTTTTGATTACAGACTTTGTCCCCTATATATACAAGATGAACCATTGTGTCCTTTCGGTAAAACCATAACCGAATTAACTAACTAACTTCTATTAACTACCATTAACTACCTTTAACTAACTTTAACTAACTTTAACCGAATGACGGTTATAAACTATCTACCTAACATGTTTAGCCCTTCGGCTTTCGTTTATTACATAGGTACCAGAAGCAATGTCGAGATTATGTCCACAGATATAGACTAAACTTTGTGTTAAGCTAAACTGCCTAACCAGTAAGCATAAAGATTCTAAACCTTGACGTTTAGTACCTCGTACCTACATTTGCATAAAAGAGATAAGAATCTGATTTTTGAATATCAGATGTGTTACTTTTCAACCTCAAAATTAAAACGATTTATCTGTTTAAAAGCATATCTGTGCGTAAGAAAGTAGGTTGGAGTACTTTATTCTTCGCTAGATTTGCGTGATAGCATGTAATTCATTGACGATACTATGGTGCTGCAGGGAATAACCATTAACACAAATGCATGGTCAGATATGATATTCTTTACATGATGGGACGGGATGATGTTGCTGTTGGTGTGGGAGGTGAGGGTGGAATACTTGAAGATGGTTCTATACAACCAAATGTTGGTGGTTATATTTCATTGACCAGGTATATAATTATGTCCGCTCAGTCCCGTGAAACTTTATAAACCTTGAGCTAACTATAGTTTCGGTTGATTAATAATCAGGGAAGTGGTACAGCCGGACCTTGTAGATACAGACAGGCTATTCCTGTGGGAGCTGGAGGACGGTTGTATCAAGATACAAACTTTGGCTATCGAAAAAGCTTTCTTCCACAGGTATTTGGAACCTATTTTAAAACCAAAAACTGTAGGTTAATTCTTACGTTTTTCACTGAATTTACTGGTTACGCATTAAAGTTTGTGGTAAAAAGGACTCTTTCATTGTTCAAAATGAGTAAGTTCAAGGATTTATTCATCGAAAAAGTTGTTCAGGGATTAACAGTGAAACAAGTGAAAGATCATACTGTTTTTTTGACATTTACTCTTCCTAAACTTATATGGTTACCTTCGATTATGACCTAGGGAAGCAGGAGATACTCACCTCTTCGACAACCTACTACTCAGCAAATACTAATCGAGAAGATATCTGATGGTCCAGTTAGTTTATTTGTAATTGGAGCACATACAAATATTGCTATATTTCTTATTACCAATCCGTATTTAAAGAAAAATATCGACCATATTTATATCATGGGTGGTGGAGTGAAGTCAAAGAATCCAACTGGTTGTTGTCCCGAAAATGTGAACTCAACTTGTGAGCCTCAACAATGTGGTGATCGTGGTAATATATTCACTGGCTATAAAAGTAATCCATATGCGGAGTTCAACATCTTTGGTGACCCTTTTGCAGCATACCAGGTATTTATGGCTTTTGGACCTGAAATCAGCTTGACGCATTACCGAACCTGACCATTTTTCCACCTCTAACATGAATATATTGACTTGTATAGGTCATTCATTCCGGAATTCCCGTTACTATTGTGCCGTTGGATACAACAAACACAATTCCCATAACTCAAAGCTTCTTTGAAGCATTTGAGCGGAATCAACATACATTTGAGGCACAATATGCTTTCAAGTCATTAAAGATGGTCCGAGATACTTGGTTTGACGATCAATTCTATGAGGTAATAGCCTTGAATACATTCATAACAAAAACATATTTGATCTCGACAAATTATATCTTTTGTTTTTGTTTTTGTTTTTGCAGAGTTGTTTTATGTGGGATTCGTTTATGACCGGTATTGCCACTTCAATTATGAGTAACTTGCACACAAAAAATGGCGAAAATGAATTTGCTGAAGTGGAGTATATGAATATTACAGTGGTTACTTCCAATAAACCTTACGGAATATCTGATGGCTCAAATAGTTTCTTTGATGGTCACGAGGTTCCAAAATTCAACTTAACAAAAAACGGAGTTCATAGTGGTCATGTTCAAACAGGCATTCAAGATCCATTTTGCCTCCAAAATAATGGAAGATGTAAGGTAATTCATTTAACAAGATATTGTGTGATTTTAGTTTCTTTAACGAACTTGAAAGAAAAACTCCGATATATTGACAGTAATGGGAATTTTATATGTTGGTTAATAACTATGCCTATCGTTATAACATTTTTTTCAACTACCTAGATACTAAAACTATAGAACCAGGATGGTTGCACAGAGAGAGTCAATGGACCAGATTCAGTGCGTGTAAGGGTTGCTACGAAGGCAAAGAAAAACCGTGACAAGAGTAGTTCCCTGGATAGAGAATTTTTCATCAGTTTTTTTCCATATTTCTTTAGACGTAATTTATTAAAGCTTTGACACAACCATTAGGATCTAGCTAGTCTAAAAAGAGGGCGGTGTTTAGAACCATTTAGTACTCCAATTGTAACTTCTAAATCATAGTATACTTTTTTCACATTCTTGTGTCCGTCAAAAAGACGAGTTGGGATGGAGGTACATGACCTACTTTGCTATATTTCATCCGTTTATAAGTCTAGCTTGGAAATTGTTTAATTATTTATTAAAGATCTTTACAAGGGAATCGTATTCACCTAAGTCGATATTACTTGGTTCAAGTTGATATCTTTTTCGAGACATAACGCATATTACTTTCATAAACATAAAGTAAACGAATTTCCAATTCCTAATCGATACCATATATTTAGTTTGTTGATAATGGGAATATACTTAAACTACCACGGAAAGTTCTTTAGAAATTTTTTATGATTAGCACCTAAGAAGGAAGTATGTTTTTTTCATATGGTTTGTGTACTCAGCTATGTTAGTTTATGGACGATAAATTAATAGTCGTGTGTTAGGATCAAACTCGAACATGATTGCAACACAAACTAAAGAGTTAACGAATTAATAATTATATTAATTAATATGATTTATTAAATACACAAAACGTTTAAAACATGTTAATTATAGTAACGGTAATGACCTAACGAATAAAGGAAGGACTAACTTTGGAAAAAGGAATCGAAAGTATCCGAAACACCCCTACATGAGGGTGTAATTCGGGCCGATATAGGGCAAAGGGAAAAGGATAAGATTGTTTCATTTCTTAAAGAACTTGACCTTGGGCCTTCTAAGTTTTGTTATTCCTAAATAAACAAAGGAATTAAGGATCAAAAAAAATCAGTTTTGTTACACACAAAAGATCCCTAAATTTTCTTTGTTTTCCCCTTGTTATCGTTCGGCAATATCATCCCCAAGGATTCTTGTTCGATCGACATAAAACCTAGAAACTTTTCCTTGTTTTCAAACTATCTTTTGGATTAACTTTTTCTAAAACGGGGTACTAGAACAGTGGTTTAATCTCACTTATAGAATAAAGTCTTGGAATCTGATTAACAAAAATTGTTAAGGGTTAACCAATAGATCCACATAACCCTAATTAGGGTTAGATCAAGAACAAAAGAAAACAAGAACATTCTTGGCTCAAAACAAAAAGGTATGTAACCCACCCACTTAATTATATGCAATGTTATATATGGAGTGTGTTTATCGCTTGGGGTTCCGCTATTCACGTGCTTTGTATTGGAGATCGCGCGTAGATTATAGAGATTTGTTTATCATGCATAAATTCCCAAACAGGCATCACAGCCGTTTTAAATAACATGTATAATAATTACAAGACCAGAATCCAAAACAAATAATTATATTTTGTTAATTACATTGTTTATAGGTTGTATAAGAAAAATGAAAAAAAAAATTAGGGTTTTAACACTAAATCGACCAAGTTGGTCGATTTTTCTCCAGGAAGTTATTTTTGTTTTGAAACGGACCCAAATTAAACAAGTTAGATTTAAAAAAAGGTTATTGCATGTAATTGTATGTCATGTTTAGGTTCACGATCCTTGATGTTCTTTAATTAATTGTTAAGTGAATTTTGTGGATCCATGACGAACATGCATGTTTTCATGGATCATATGGATATATGTAGTAATTGTTACGTGTATTGTTTTATGTTGCCATCAATTTTAGTACGATAAATCTTGAATTGGGGAAGACATCAATATTAATAATAAATTAAGTTTGTGCTATGTGGTATATTTTAATTATGCTTACGCAACGGTAACATCGATTCATGTGGTTCACTTCTAATAGTTCGTTAATAACAGTGAGAAGTCCATGTTAAAAATATATGCATAATAAAACCTAATTTTATTAATTATCGTTTCTCTTCTATATCTCTCTCTCTCTCTCTATCTCTGTGCAGTGCTGCCATGTTTTTTATTAACGCATAAATTTTGTTAAATTAAAATTGAGTTTTACCCACTTTAGTCATTTTTTTTATTAAAAATTACTTGTTTTTTGGTTTATATAATTGATGCGAATTGTTGTAAACAAAAAGGGTAATTTTTGAATAGAAAAATAATATGGACTAAATCTATATAAAAATTATAAAGAGTATATATAGTTTTTGAAGAGTTAAAATTTATAATAGTTTAGTTATTGGTAATTTTCGTGACTAAATAGTTAAAATGCACCACCATTTCCAATTTGACAAACTGTTGGAAATTTTAACGTTCACTTGTATATTATCTCTACTTCTTTTTGACCCGACTAATGAAGGAGGTTATGCTCAGCGGACCTAAATTCTTCTCGGCTTGCTTGTGCGTAAAAGGTATGTGCTGAGTGCGCGCGTTACACTATTTAAAATGACAGAAGTTACTTTAAGATTGATTGCCTTAATTCCACATCCGAAACACTAAGTCGAAAGACATCTGCAAAGTACGTTGGTGGACGATAATTGTGGTACTGTTTAATATGGTTCATCCAATGCCTCAAACCAAAATTTGTTTATTTTATCTTGCCCTAAAGATAATAAAAATTTGAGAGATAGAGTAGAGCATAAGGCAGGAGCGAGGGAGGTTTGTAAGCATGCTTCTCCCTTCTCCATACATAATTTTGTGATCCCACACATCAAACAATTATACCACTTAAAACTTAAGTCGAATGCGCTCTATCTTTAATTAACAAACACTTGAAGGTTCAATTTATGTCATGTAGAACTTGTGACTAGATTGTAATGGATCAAAATCCTTCATGATTGAGTAAGACCTCACAGGACAGTTTGGACAGTTATTTAGATTAGAACGACTAAATTGAGTTATTTTAGGAGAACTAAAAACTCAAGCAATTAAGATGGGATGAAAACATGTTTAACAATGCAACTTTTTTGGCAATGTAAATCCCATAAAGATCTAGAAATTGAAAATTGTTTGTCAATTAATTGTTCGACAAGTTACCATGTTGAATAAATTCATTACTAGCAGATCAACTGATGTGATGAGTTTATGTCAATATGGGTTCTAGTTTTCAAGGAAATTCTATGGTTATAAGAATATTACCTGGGTATTTTATTTTCTTGAAAAATGTATTATCGAAAATACTAATTATATGAACTTTTTCTGTAGAAATGGCTCAACCCGATAATAACAACACTTTAAGTTCTGCGCTCAAGACTTTCTTTGAGCGAGAAAAACTGACTGGCGACAATTTCAATGATTGGTACCGTTCACTAAGAATTGTCTTGAGAGTGGCGGGTACCTATGACTATTTGTATAAGCCTTGTCCAGATGAACCCCCTGCGAATGCTGCTGAGAATGTTAAAGCTGCATGGAAAGCTGAATACAAGATACATTCTGATGTGGCTTGGTTAATGCTTAGAAAAATGTCACCTGCTCTGCAAAGGCAGTTTGAACTATATTTTCCGCAAGCCATGCTTAATGAACTCAGAAAAATGTTTAAAAAGCCTCAAGCTGTAGAGATCTACAATTTGGTGGATACCCTACACAGCTACAAACAAGCCCTAGGAAAATCTATAAGTGCTGATGTGTTGGAAATGAAAAGTTACATGGACCAACTACAAGCTCTTGGGAAACCCTATGACAATGATATGGCTATTAACTTAATAAACAGGTCCCTTAACAAGGATTTTGTTGATTTTGTTAGAAACTTCAATATGCATTGCGTGGGGAAGACAGTGAGTGATCTACACGCATTGCTCATTGACTATGAAAAGGGTTTAAAAGACAAGGCCCCTACACCTCAGGTACTTGCTATTCAAAAGGGTAGGGTGAATAAGCCAAAACCGCAAGCGAACAAAAAGGGTAAAGGCAAAGGCAAAGCTGATAAGAATAAGCAAGTTGTGGCTTATCAACCAAAACCTAAGCAAAACCCTCCTCAGAAGAAGGAAAATCCAAAGAAGGATCAAGCTTGTCACCACTGCAACGTAGTTGGTCACTGGAAGAGGAACTGCCCTCTTTACCTCGAAGAGTTGCGCACAAATAAGAACAAGAAGGCTGAGCATGGTGCTGCACCTTCAGGTAACTTATTTATGATTGAATTATTTAATCTAACTCACAAATTAAATTCTTGGGTATATGATACTGGATGCGGTATTCACATTTGTAATACGCTACAGGGATTTAGAGTGAAAAGGAAGCTATCCTATGGAGAGCAATATCTGCATGTGGGAAATGGAGCACAAGCAGCTGTTGAAGCCATAGGAGTGTTTAATTTAGTTTTACCATCTGGTTTAGTACTGTCATTAAACAATTGTCATTATGCACCTTCTATTGTTAGAGGTGTTGTTTCCTTTTCTTGTTTGTTGGATCTTGGATTTGTTCACACTGTTACTAGTAATGGAATTTCTGTTTCTTTAAATGGTATTTTCTATTTTAGTGCAATATCTGTGAATGGTGTGTTTGAAATTGACATGAATGATAATGTTTCCAAGTATAATAATAATTCTATTTTTAGCATAAATAAGAAGAGAAAGTTGGACTTGAATTCTTCTTATCTTTGGCACTGTAGACTTGCCCATATTGGCAAGACTCGCATGCAAAAGCTTCAACGTGAAGGACTTTTGGAAAGTATCAATGATGGATCATATGATAAATGCGAATCTTGTATTTCTGGGAAGATGACAAAGAAACCTTTTAATAATAACATTGAAAGGGCTACAGATCTACTTGGTTTAATACATACAGATGTGTGTGGACCATTTAGGCATGTGTCAAGGAAAGGTGCTAGCTACTTCTTAACCTTTACTGATGATTTCAGTCGTTATGGTTATGTTTACTTGCTTAAACATAAACATGAGGTATTTGAAACATTTAAGGTATTTAAATCAGAAGTAGAATTGCAACTAGGAAAGAAGATTAAAGCTCTTCGATCCGATAGAGGTGGTGAATATTTAAGCCAAGAGTTTAAGGATTATCTAGGTAAGAATGGAATAGTACAGCATCTTACTTCTCCATATACTCCACAACAAAATGGTGTATCTGAAAGGAGAAATCGCACATTATTAGATATGGTACGATCTATGTTTAATCTTACAACTCTACCATTATCCTTTTGGGATTATGCCTTAGAATCTGCTGTTCGTATTCTAAATATGGTTCCCACAAAGAAGGTTGATAAGACACCATATGAAATATGGCATGGCAAGGTACCGAATTTGTCTTATTTAAAGGTCTGGGGTTGCGAGGCGTATGTGAAACGTGACTCAGCTGATAAACTCCAACAGAGATCTGTTAAGTGTATCTTTGTAGGATACCCTAAGGAAACTATGGGTTACTACTTTTATTTTCCACCTGAAAACAAAGTAATTGTTGCTAGGTATGGAGATTTTCTTGAAAGAGGTTTCTCATTATCTAAGGAATTCAGTGGGAGAGATTGTGATGGAAGATGATCATATGTACATTACCATCTGAAAACACTAGCGAGATTCCAGTAGAAGCCTGATAGTCTGGGTCTCCACCGGAATTATTTCCTGTCCGTAGGTCCGAAGGCCTAAAAATGCAACCAACGTCTCTGTCTAAAACAAGGAGGTTGAGGATGATGGAGTAGGGGATCTTGGAGAAACCTGACTATTATCGAGCTGCTATGATTGGACCCCAGATAAGAGTTTTTTTGGGCAAGGTGCAATGGATGAGGGAAAGTGAAATCCATGAAAGTCAATTAAGTTATGGATTGTAGTAGACCGCCCTCCTAATGCCAAAGGTAGTTTAGGAGTAAGAGGCTATACAAGAAGAGGACTGACAATGGATGGTAAATACACACACTATAAAGCGTGTCTGGTGGCTAAGGCTGCACTCAAAACCTATGGGATTGACTACGAGGAGACCTTTTCTCCAGTAGCAGACATTAGAGCTATTAGGATTCTCATAGCCATAGCTGCATACTATGATTATGAGATTTGGCAAATGGATGTTAAAACTGCCTTCTTGAATGGTCGCTTAGATGAGGACATCTATATGGAGCAACCTGAAGGGTATGTTGATCCAAAATTTCCAAACGGTGTATGCAAACTTCAAAGGGCCATTTATGGTTTGAAGCAAGCATCACGTCAATGGAATAAACGATTTGATGAAGAAATCAAAAGGTTTCGGGTTTATTCTAAATGTGATGAGCCATGTGTATATAGCAAAGATAGTGGAGTGATGCTAGTATTCTTAATCCTATATGTCACGACATTTTGATTATTTGGGGATAATAACATTCCAAAGCTTAAGGAAGTTAAGGACTATCTTGGAAAATGTTTTTCTGTGAAGGATTTAGGAAAGTTGCAGACATTTCTGGGGAATTAAGATATATAGAGATAGATCTATGCGGTTGATTGGACTTAACCAAAGTGCTTACATCGATAAGATATTGAAGAAATTCAATATGCAAAACTCTAAGAAAGGTTTTATACCGATGGAAGTCAAACATGATTTGAGTAATGAAATGTGTGCTTCATCAGATGAGGAAAAAGCTTACATGAAAAGGGTACCTTATGCTTCGGCTGTAGGATCTATCATGTATGCTGTAAGGTGCACAAGGCCAGATGTGGCGTTTGCTCAAAACTTGGTCAGTCGGTATCAACAGAATCCGGGGAAGCTCCACTGGGTTGCTGTTAAACGATTACCTAGAGTATCATGTGGAATACGAAAGTTAGGTTTTTAGTATATGGCGGAAATCCAGATACAGAACTTGATGTTCAGGTTTTGTGATGCGTCCTGGCAATGCGATAAAGATTGATACAAAGTCTCAGAAGGTTAGTCTTTGTTGTCAATTGAGGAGCAGTAGACTGGGAAGAGCAGAAGCAGACTCCATTGCGATGCATGCGACACAATCTGAGTAATGACATGCGTCAGAAGCTGCAATGGAAGCAGTTTGGATTAGAGTTTGTTGACAGATCTTGGGAGTGATGTCCTTCAATTAAGTAAACCTATTTATATGTATTGTGACATTCTGCTGCATCTATTTCGCCAATGAACCTGAGTCATGAAAGGCGACAGACATTTTCTGCGGAGATATCACTTTGTTCGAGATACAAGTCTGAGAGTGGTGAAAATCAAGTTTAATAAAAGTTCACACAGATAAAAACCTAGCTGATGCTTTTACTAAAGCTTTACCTAGAGGAAAAGTTAGTGAACATGCCAATGGAATTGGACTTCGATTAGCTAGTAGTTTCATGCATATCTGTGATTAGTATTTGGATAAAGGATGTGTAAACATTATTATTTGATAAAATAAAATGATGGTTGTGTTTATTTTGTTATTTAATTTTGTATCCTATTTTACATGTTTTAGATCCATGAATATTAAATTATTCTAAATGTCCGTTGTCGTTTAATAATATGGGAATATTATTAAATCAAGACAAATTTAAATGTTGGTCGGGTATACTTGAAAGTATATTGATGTGATTACATACCAAATTTAAATGATATTCGATGAATTGAATATAGGACTTATCCCAACTATGTGATTGTACTTTATGGATCTTGTCATTAAGTAAATCATAAATAGTTATCCTCAGACTCGAGATACCAGGAAACTGTCATGGATCTAGTGCATTTCTGTAAAGCAATTTAACGCTATACGTAACTGGTAGCTATACGAATTGTTTTCAGAAGTGTTGCAAAATTCATAAGTTTTGCTTGTAGTCAATAAAGAATTTGTTTCCTTCAAATATGTTTTGAAGTTTAATACAGCTGGGCCCCTCGTGGGATTGGTAAGATGTATGTGTGGCCACACCCAAGATTTTCTGGAATACGTTCAGAAGATTTGGTAATCTTGCTCAATCGGATAAACGAGAAACAGAATCAGTTAATTAAGGAATGACTTGAGATCCATATCCTTATTAACATTGTATTAGAAAACAAAAGGATAATAATAATGATGAATCATTAAAAGGTTTTTCCAGGAGACCTTACTTGAGATCGTACTAGAGGCATCGGCGTGTAACTAGACGCTAACCGATGTGATCACACTATTAAATTTTGTCCAAGTGGGAGCTGTTAGTTTATGGACGTAAAAATAATAGTTGTGTGTTAGGATCGAACTCAAGATCACGGGATTGCACTCACTACAAGTTAACGATTAATAAATATTTATTTATTGATTTTACACGTAAATAGTTAACGATCGTTAAGTGTTTAATGGTAACGGCTAACGACTAAACAAGAAGGACTAAAAGAGAAATTGGAGATCAATGGAATTAAGAGTTGTGTTGTAATAGGATTAGCTTCAAGGTTAAGGCCTTTTCCTAATAGAACACAAACACTAATATTTTACCCTATAAATACCAAAGGGTTTTTCAGGGTAAATACACACTCCCGGCAAAAACTCCCGCCCAAAACTCCCGCCAAATACTCCCGCTAAATACTCCCGCCAAAAACTTGCGCCAAAAACTCTTTTATACCATAAAAGCAGATACTATCACAACCACAAACATATCACACACTCTTACCATCACAACCACAAAAAGATGGTGAAGATGGTGCCACATGAAGCTTTTGCGTGTAGGTGTGCAGAAGGAGATGTAGTTCTCCGACAATCGTATAAACCTGAGAGTTACGGTAAACTATACTATGCATGTCCAAAATCAAAGGTAAACAATCACATGTTTTTTATTTGTGTAATATATAAATTTTCTGGTTAGTTGTTAAAAGAATTAATTTCTTTACTATTTAACAGCCTCCGAAACATTTTGGATGTGGATTTTTTTTATGAAAAGAGACCCGACTTCGTGAATTGATGAGTTCTTCTGGAGCTCCATCGACTCCAAGTTACTCTGCAGGACATTCAACACCTCAAAGCTATTCTTCAGGACCTTCAACTCCTCCAAGTTATTCTTCAGGACCGTCAACACCTACAAACTATTCTCTAAGATCTTCAAGAAATGGAGAGTGCTCAAACTGCAAACACTTGCGTGGAAAGATAAGTGTACTCAAGGAAACAATGGAAATGCATATGCATCCGGAACAACACACAGTTAATCCGGCTGCACTATTTTACGAAGTTCTCAATGAAATGGAAAAACTTGATTTGGAGTAGTTTTTCATGCAATGTAATTCTTATGATTTCGAGTAGTTTATCATTTGCAATGTAATTCGTATGTTTAAGTGTCTGTTTGTAAGTCATTTGTGTTACTAGAAGTGGTATGTATAATATTTACTTAAATGAATGTTTGTTTTTGTGCATCTTGAAAAAGTATACAATACATCATGTTCAACTAAAGAAGGGTAGTGCATATCCTGACCGAACCGAGAAAATACGGCATATCGGCATACAAAATACACACTATATTTTTTGTTAGAGTAGACGGCATATCGGACCGAAACAAACCTAGAAAACGTAGTTTTTTTTATATAAGTATTTATATATTTTATAAGTATCTTTTTAAATGTATAGTTATAAAACATATTTTATAAATAATAATGATTTTAAAGGCAAAATTAAATTTTTTTATAAAATACATTATCCCGGGCGACATGTCGCCCGGGAAACCTGAGCGGGAAAAATTGCCGCTAGGGTTTTCGGTGATTTTGTATTTCTAAATTTTAATAAAAATATTCCCGGGCGACTGTCGCCCGGGAAACATTGTATTAAAAAATTATACAGTTTTTTAATATTTATAAAACTGTATAATTTTTTAATACAATGTTTCCCGGGCGACATGTCGCCCGGGAAAATCACCACATACTTTGACTAAAAAGTCTATGAGAATTGGTGCCACGTCGGATGGATTTTTGTCGTTTAGCTACCTTTCCCGGGCGACAAATGTCGCCCGGGAAAAGTTCGTCGCCCGTTCTAGTTTTTCTTGTAGTGGGAGAAGGCATATAAAGCTAACACGGATGCTCAATGGACAGTGGCTGGATGTTGACAATTTTATCAAACTGTTTATAGCCGTGTTAATAGAGAGGAGGGTTTTGCTTCGATCAAACAAGTATTTCTTTCACCTGAAGCTATATTGACTAATCAAAGCTATGAATCTTTGCTTTTTGATCTAGAGTTGACACTCTAACATTGTGCATGGTTCAGTTTGTCTGGCCAGTAAACTTGCTGTCACGGTTTTTTTCAGACTGAACTGTGGCTGAATCAATGATACGGCTAAACTGGTAGAACCATGCAAAATTTGTTTGGTTATGCCAGTTTGATGATTTAAGCCTTATTATTATTTTATTTCATCAGCAGGCTATACCTAACAAATTATGTTCAGTTACAAACATCTAATGATCAATAAGAAAGAACAATTCGTATATGATGACGTATAATATGGACATCAAGCTCATTGGGCTTTGTTCATAACATACACATATGGGCTCAGGCCCAATATAACAAATAGCCGGACCACTAAGTCCGACAGTGATCACGCTCCGGATATTACAAAGACGCATGTGAGTACCTTTAAAAGCCGTACCCGTTGTACCTCCGTGGACAAACACGGACTGCGGAAGGATACTCACGTCCGCATACACAATTACATGTGGACCCTTGCCCGACAAGGTACCCACTCCGGCTACTAACAGTCGCAAGCGAAATATTAGGAAACCCTAGTATTGGGCTTGCCTATAAATAGGGGTCATTTCACACCCCAAAGGGGTACATTCTGTCTGATCATTAATACACACATATACTCTGACACTTTCTGATTCTCTGACAAACATGTATACTTACTCTCACGCCGGAGCTTAATCGCGGGGTCCGGCCCGCGGTAAGGCTAACGGTTTACTCTCATTTGTGCAGATCGTCATCTCACTACTTGGATTAGTACAAGATCAACGTCATATTCTATCTCTTCACCCCCCCCCCCCCCTACACGGTTTTTGTACTAACAAGTTGGCGCCATCCGTGGGACCGATATAACTGCGTTCCTAGAAAATACTCACCATGAGCAATCACGAACAACCTATCCCTAGCCATCCCAAGTCTGATGTGCAGAATACGGCAGGGAAGAACAAACAAACACCCTAGGGGTCCGCGAGAACTACATCCGCTATGAATCTCGAGGAATTCTATGAAGATCACTATGAGAAACTACTACCAATCATGGCAGATAAGTACGAGTATGAGCAGAGAAAGAAAGAGAAGTTGGAGGAAGTAAAAGCGATGCTTGACTTTGGCGATGCCCGAAAAAAGAGCACTAGGGCACAAGAGTCAGTGTATTCTGAATCCAGGACAATATCGCCAAGAAGACAGAGACGCTCTCACAGCCCGCACCACAATCCTAGCGTCTTCACTAGGTTGAGGTGTGAAAGGTCAAGATCGCCACAACATGAATACAAAAGTAAGGCAAGAAGAGAAAGCACCGTGTTCAAGAGACTCGAAAGCGGAGGACGGAACACATTCGGGCACTCCGGTAGCCGTCAGGAAAGCTTAAGGTATACGGAAAATCACTCTGAAAGCGAAGGTAGTGAAGGAGGGTACTGGAAGTCTAAATCACAAAGAAAAAAGTCCAGTGTCGAAGATGATGACCTCTCCCAACCTTGGGTATGTGCCGAGACTGATCCGTTCACGTCTCGAATCCGCCACTTTGACTTCCCAAAAACGCGAATGCCAAGTCATGTAAAAACATACAACGGAAGCGAAGATCTTGAAGATCACTTGAAAATCTTCCAAGCAGCAGCAAAAACAGAGAGGTGGACCATGCCAACATGGTGTCACATGTTTAACTCCACACTCACCGGGAACGCTCGGGTGTGGTTTGACGATCTCCCTCCATAATCAATAGACAGTTACAACGATCTAAGAGAAGCATTCCTAAAAAACTACCTCCAACAGAAAAAGTGCATCAGAGACCCCATAGTGCTCCACAACATCAAGCAAAGAGACGGAGAGTCCACAGAAGACTTCATACAAAGGTATAAGTCGGAAAGTGGAAGTGTTAAAGGAGCTCCGGAATGCATGAGAATCTCCGGATTCGTGTACGGAATCACAAATCCTGAACTTATCAAAAGATTTCATGAGAAAATTCCAAAAACAGTAGACGAAATGATGTAGGTGGCCACATCTTTTCTTCAAAGGCAAGAGGCGGCCTCAAATCAAGAAAGGAAAAAAGTCCTTCAGGCCTGGAGACACCAGGAAGGGGGTCATAGGCAGAATTTCAAAAAAGGGGGAGGCTTCCGCAGCCAACATAAGACAGAGAAAAGGCCAGACAAGTTCACTCTTCTTACAAAAACCCCGAAGGAGATTCTGGCCTTAAAAAAAATAAAATTCAAAACCCCACCTCCGATGACAACCCTGGTTGAAAAGTGAAACGCAAACAAGTTTTGCGAGTTTCACGGAGAAGTGGGGCATAATACAAATGAATGCAACCATCTAAGGAAGCAAATTGAAGATATGCTCAAAGCTGGGAAATTGTCGCACATAATCCGGGAGCTGATGCAAAGCAGCGGAAAAGAACAGCCGAAAAAGAAAGGTAAAACCTCCAAAAAAGAGAAACCTCAGGCAATTTTAATGATTCAGTCACGACAAAAGGTAATACGGCAAAAGATAACTCAAAGCTTCTCACCCAATCCGGAAATGTTGTTTCCACATTTACGGGACGATGAAGGAGCGGAAGGCCCCTTAATAATAGAAGTGGAGATTGGAGGCCATCAAGTGCACCGCATATGTGTTGACGGAGGGTCATCTTTAGAAATACTCTATGAGCACTGTTTTAATAGACTGCGTCCATAGATAAAGAATCAAATGGTCCCTGCTACAACCTTATTAATAGGGTTCAGCGGCGAAATAAAATGGCCATTGGGATAGATAACACTCTTGGTAAAAATCGGAGATGATGAACACTCAACGTCAGCATGGATGGATTTCATGGTGGTAAGATCGACGTCTCCACACAACGGAATCATTGGAAGGCCCGGGTTACGAAAGATACAAGCAGTACCATCAACAGCGCACGGAATGATGAAATTTCCAGTCATGGGAGGAACACTCACGCTAAAGGGCTGTAAAATTATCCCAGTTGAATGTGCGATGGTCTCCGGACCAGAGGAGCAACCCATCTTAGTCAATAAAGTAAAAGAAGAAAGGGTAAAAGTGGCAATCAATCCGGAACACCCGGAGCAGACAGTAATGATCGGTTTCGACCTTACGGAAAAAACCAGAAGTAAGCTGTGCAACCTACTTCAACGGAGTTTGGACATATTCGCTTGGACCCCAACGGATATGACGGGCGTTCCAAGGCAGATAGCGGAACATAGGCTGAATGTACGAAAAGGTTGTCAGCCGGTTAGGCAAAAGAAAAGAGGCCAAGCCGCAGAAAGGAACGTAGCAATCAATGACGAGGTTAGTAAGCTAGTGACAGCTAGGATCATGAGGGAGGTTCATTATCACGATTGGCTCTCCAATCCGGTGATGGTAAAGAAAAGTGACAACAGTTGGAGAATGTGTGTTGATTTTAAAGACCTTAACAAGGCATGTCCCAAGGACGGTTACCCTCTGCCAGAAATAGACTGGAAGGTCGGATCCTTATGCGGATTCCCCTTTAAATGCTTCCTGGACGCATATAAGGGGTATCACCAAATACAAATGGCAGAGGAAGATGAGGAAAAGACCGCGTTCATTACAAATCAAGGCATTTTTTGCTACACAAAAATGCCTTTCGGTCTAAGGAACGCCGGTGCAACTTATCAGCGGCTAGTAGACAAAACATTCCACGGACAGATCGGTCGAAACCTCGAGGTATACGTAGATGATTTGGTCATAAAAAGCCGCACGGAGGATGAGGTTGTCCGCGACATTGAAGAAACATTTAAGACACTCAGAAAAATCAACATGAAACTGAACCCAAAAAAGTGCACCTTTGGAGTTGAGGAAGGAATGTTCTTAGGATACCAGGTCAATACTAAAGGCATTAAGATTTGCCCAGACAAGGTAGACGCCGTATTAAGCCTTCAGTCACCAAAATGCTTGAAAGACGTGCAGAAGTTAAATGGAAAATTGGCGAGCTTAAACAGGTTCTTAGCAAAGTCAGCGGAGAAATCATTACCATTTTTCAAAACTTTGAAAAAATGCACAAAAAAGAGTGACTTTCTATGGACAGAGGAAGCGGAAGCTGCATTCAAACAAATGAAGGAACATATAGCAAAGTTACCTATGCTCACCGCTCCAGAAGAACAAGAGGAGCTCATTGTCTACCTGGCAGCATCCAAGGAGGCGGTGAGCGCCGTACTAATGACGGAAAGGGAAGCCAGGCAGATGCCAATATACTTTGTAAGCCGGGCGCTACGGGGCCCGGAAATAAACTACACCGCCATGGAAAAATTAGTACTGGCATTAGTACATGCAAGCAAAAGGCTAAGAAGATACTTCCAAGCTCACCCTATCACAGTAATAACAGATCAACCCATCAAAAACATACTATCAAACCCGGAAGTCGCTGGTCGGATGCAAAAGTGGAGCATACAATTAGGAGAGTTTGGTATACATTATAGGCCAAGAGTATCTGTGAAAGGGCAAGTATTAGCCGATTTTATTGTAGAAAGACCAGAGGAGGAAGGACAGGACGACTCCGCAAAAGAAGAAGAGCCGCTCCCGGCACGGTGGACCTTGTTCACGGACGGATCATCTTGCGTAGACGGATGCGGAGCAGGAGTGATACTCACGGATCCAGAGGGAGTGGAGTTCACATACGCTTTGAGATTTCAGTTTGAAACAACTAACAACGAAGCAGAATACGAAGCATTGATAGCGGGATTGCGAATAGCGGAAAAAATGGGTGTCAAAAACCTCGAAGTGAATGTAGACTCAAAACTGGTAGCAAACCAAGTAAATGGGACTTACATCGCAAAAGAAACAGACATGATCAAATACTTAGAAAAGGTAAAAGCACTGACTAGTACCTTCCGTGCGTTCTCAATAAAGCAAGTCCCAAGAAGCAAGAACAAAAAGGCGGATGCACTAAGCAAAATGGCGTCCACCAGTTTTGCACATCTCAGCAAACAGGTGTTGGTGGAGGAATTGAAAGAAAAATCCGTAAACGAAAGAGAGGTGCTCGCCGTGGTAGAAGAAGAAGGGGATACCTGGATGACCCCAATTCATGAATACCTCACGGATGAAACTTTACCAGCAGAAAGGAAAAAGGCAAGGGCGATAAAGCGTAAATCACAACGTTTCGCCATCATCAACGGAATACTATACAAAAAATCCTTTCTAGGCCCATGGCTTCGATGTGTAGGACCTTCACAAGCAAACTACGTCTTGCGGGAAATACACGAAGGCTCGTGTAGCATGCATGCGGGCACACGATCCGTCGTTGCCAAAGCTTTGAGGACCGGATATTACTGGCCGACAATGCACAAAGACGCAAGGGCGCTTATAAAAGCATGTCAAGAATGCCAAGTACACAAACCAGTCCTAATAAATCCACAGGAAAAGTTGAATCCGATCACATCTCCGTGGCCATTTTACAAATGGGGTATTGACATAGCTGGGCCTTTCCCGGAAGGACCCGGCAAAGTTAAATTTCTAATAGTGGCTATGGATTACTTTACCAAGTGGATAGAAGCAAAACCAGTAGCAACTATCACGGGAAACCAGGTCAAAAAATTCGTATGGGAAAACATAGTATGCAGATTTGGTCTTCCAGGAGAAATCATATCTGATAATGGGAAACAATTTCGAGATAACCCCTTAGGTGATTGGTGTAAAATATGCATTCAACAACATTTTGCTTCCGTAAAACATCCTCAGACGAACGAACTGGTTAAAATAGCAAACAGGAGTCTAGGGGAAGGAATAAAAGCAAGGCTAGGCAGGGAAAACAAGAACTGGTTGGAAAAAAAAAAAAGAAATCCTCACGTACTTTGTGCACAATCCGTAACCTGATCAAATTCCATTTAATGGGGACACTCCGTTCTCATTAACTTACGGAACGGAAGCTGTCATCCCAGCGAAATTGGAATGCCTACGTTCAGGACAGTAGAAGTAAACGTTGCCGAAAATGATGAAGCGTTGGAAATCAACTTAGATCTGATAGAAGAAAAGCGAGAGCAGGCAGCAATAAGAGAAGCAAAAAGCAAGAGGCAGATGGAAAAATACAACACCAAAGTCAGAAATGCAAGCTTCAAGCCAGGAGACTTGGTGTATCGGAGCAACGAAGCAAGCCATGTAGAAGACACTAGAAAGTTAGGACCCAAGTGGGAAGGGCCGTACGAAGTCACAGAAGCACTTGGGAAAGGATCGTACAAGTTAAAAGACCGCAACGAAAAAGAACTCCCGAGAACTTGGAACGTTTGTAATCTCAAGAAGTGTTACGAGCACAAAGTGTAAGCAGTCTAGCTATACGAACTCCGTGATAGGAAGGGCATTTTTATCTTTATTCCGTGTAGTAATTTTTAAATATCGTGTAATATGATTTTGACTTTAATGAAAAAAGTAAAGATTAGCTACCTTTACAAGTTATGCTTTGAAATTTTTTATCTTATTGCTTTGCAAAGTTATTTATTGTGATTAAGCCGTGCACACACGGAGCATGCCTCCATCAATGTTATTCCGTATAACAAAAGGATGAGTAACCTCACAATTAACTCAAAGTACATAAGAGGTATTGCAAACCCGATACCGAGAGAATAACCCACAAAATATTCAAACAAGCCTATAAGGTATCATACGTGATATAAAAAGATAGCGGCAACATTTATATATAACAGACGAGTTCAAACTTGAAGTGTTGTAAAAATGGTTACATACAAAATACCGCAACAAAAAGGCCACATGCGGCCGCGGTATAAAAAGCACAGTAACAGGCCAAAACTGTTAATAGCCATGATATTCTAATTACAAAAGATCCGCAAGGTCACATACAACCACGGAGGAAAAAACAAATACACCTACAAAACAGCATCCCTAGCTTCATCATCCAATTTGGAGAACGCAAGATCGTCCCCGGTTGAAGCATCGACCTTTTCTTCACCTTCTGGTCCCGGAGTAACGTTCTTCGGGAACACATCTATTGAATCAGGATTGTCATAATCTTCTACGGAAACCGAAGGACCAGAGGGTGGAACAATTACCACGGTAGATAACACATTGGTAGCAGGAACTTCAACCGGCGGCTCAATCAAAGCCTCAGCGGATAAAGGATCATCGATGGAGACAAACACATCTTTCAAAAAGGGGAGACGTTCAACAAGATTTCTTTCCATCTTCTCCACCCGTCCACGGCAAATATCCAAAGCAACAGACAATGCTTGGCTCCCAATAACGACCCTATCCTGCTTATGATGAACGGGAACCATTAGCTGACTCACATCGGGTTGAAGATCAGTCATACCTAAGGTCTCAGCCACGGCATCATCCAAACGGAGAAGATCCATAATATCCCACGTGCTGGCATCCTTCTTATTGGATAGTTCCTGAAGAAGCGGAAAGTTCAGGTCGCGGAGATCACGGATAGCAGAATTAAAATCAGCCTCCGCGGAGGGAATATAGGCTTCAAGATCAGTTAAACATCTGCCAGCTTATCCATGCTCAATTCCAGCGGCTAGGCCCTCATGCATTCCTTTCTCTATGGCATGGCCAAAAGCATGTCCAAGAGCCTTGACTCGCGCGAACTCACCCCTCTTTATATGTAAATAAATACGTACATATATAAATACATAACAAGGATCAAGACCCACAAAATCAAAGAAACCGGAAGCAGTATAGAGTGTTCCCGGGTCGTTATGTCCCAACGAGGCTAGAAATGGAGAATCGAAAGACGATTGATGATTGGTGTTTGAATAAGACAAGGAATGATTTGATGCTAAAACTAATAAGCAAATGCACATAAAAATAAACAAAGAACATAAGTTGGAACAAGAATAAAAGCTAGAAATGGCAAAAACACTTAAAACTTTTACACTAAGACACAAATAAGCTCAGTTAAGCTTAAGACAGACAAAT
>BQNB010051638.1:0-40885 GCA_026074375.1 Tanacetum coccineum | reverse complement strand
TCGTTCTCTTGTATCTAGCGCTGTGTATTATGAAGTAACGCCCCCGGACACATTTCCGCTACGACATATTTTTGGGGGTGTTACAGGTTTGGTTGTACCCGAAGAAGAACTCGACATCTAGCTTAGTGTCGGAAAATTATGTAAGCAACGTTGTGTGGTTTTCTCCGCCGAGAAGGGAGCTTGTTGACTAGTGAAGTAACTCTCGAGTTGGGTACTAGAGGAGTTGAGTAGGGCGAAAAGGAGCTTTATGACCGAACCACTATAAATCATCGTGTCCTGTTTGCACTTTCTTTTACTTTTCGTTTTACATCTTTATTTACTTTATCGCCTTACATTTATATTAGCATTAGATATATATGTGTGTTGATTGTTGCTTATATTGTTTGAATGATGATTGTGTTATGGATAGAAGTTAGTATTGTGATTATGTTTATATTGCTATGACATGTTCTAATGAATATAGATGTATTATTCACACTTCTCATATTGCGTTCAACTTGATTGATAATTTTTTATACTAAAAGTTTTAGTTTTTAAATGGATCTCAGTCATATTTCACCCCCCCCCCCCCTGACGATTTCCACAACCTTTAGATCTGGCTCAAACCTTGAACCAAATCTCTATATCCAAGAATAGGTGCAAATTGATTATTCCCAAACTGAACTGTACCTGTATCCTGACCCGTTTCACACCTCCGGTATCTAGATTGCTGTGTTGTAAACACGTGTCTCTACCATTAACATGTATCATTAACACATAAACCCACCCACCCCTCTCTCTAAAAACACATCTCTCTCTAAACAAAAAAAAACAAGATGCGGTTCCAGGTTTGTGATTTGTTGTGAAAGATGATGTGTTCGTGTTGGTCTTAGATGGGTGATAGCGTTAATAGAAAGATGCAAATACAGCAAGGTATCCACCTCTCCCAACACAGTTTGTTGTGACAAATTATAAGTGTGTTATGCACTAAAAAACAACATTCGATTAGTGTTAGTTATATCATAATTTTAAGTGATTCGTTTATAACCAACAATTTTAAGGGATAGCAAGAAGGTTGGTTCTTTTTTATCAAGTTTCACTCTTTAACATTTTTAGGCATTACGGTTTTTTGGGTTTTGTTGTTTATTGTATGAATTAATTTGGATGTTGATTAATTGTTTAGAATTGGTATTTGATTGTGAATAATAATTAATAAATAAAAGGGCAAATAGCACAAAAAGTCATTAAACTTAAGATCTGTTTTTAATCAAGGTACTCCACTTTTTTTTTGCAAATAAAGGCAGTCAACTTTTATCTAACCAATTTAGGTTTTTTTTCTCACTTCACGTTAACACACTAACCCTCATTTCATTATATATTAAAATTGTGTTAATTAAAAATAAACTTAAGTAATTAGGATACTTGCAGAAATTATCTCAATTCGTGCGTTCGATTGTTTTGCTTAGAGCATTCTATTTTGTTTAGCATGTATCGAATTCAATATATCTAAAATTGCTTCGGTAGTATTGAGATGTAAGACATTTGCTTTTGACCTATATAAACCTAGAACTAAATAGTTTTTTAGAATGATATGAAACCTGTATCCCCCTTCAAATAATTTATCCATTGTCATTAGAATATTAAATATAAAGGATATGTTATGTAAATAAAAAAATTTCTCCAATATATGTTTTCAACGTCTGTGCTACATGTATGTGTTGCACATTTGTACATAGGCCATACAAAATAAATAGCTTAAATTTCATATATAATCATTTGTGGATTTTTGTTACTTTTAGATCTCATTTTGTTGGTTGTTAACTGTTGTAGATTTGGCATTAGTCCAGTTCATATCGAAACAGAGTAGGAATCTTCATCCTTTGAGAAATCTATATTGCTTTTTGGATAATTGTCAATTTGAACCCTTCATTTTTAATTAACACAAAGTTTAGGGATTTAACGAAATGGAGGTTAGTGTGTTAACGAAAAGTGAGAAAAAAAAATCTAAATTGGCTAGAAAAAAAAGTTGGCTGCCTTTATGTGCAAGAAAAAAAGTGGAGTACCTTGATTGGAAACACAGCCTAAGTATAGTGCCTTTTTATTTCATTTGCCCTAAATAAAAAATCATGAATCGGTGTTCACTTTCATTATTCAAAATAAAACTTGCAGCATGTCGGATGTTGGTAATCTTTCATTCTTTAACTCTATGATTATTTTATGCATATGGTTTGTTTGCACAAGACAACCAAAAGCAATTGCATGAGAATCAACATAAACTTGAATCTTAAACGTTATTAGGTAAGAATCTGTTATATAAGTTTCTATAGAGGTTTATTGGAAATCCGGTTAACAAGAAAAAAGCAAGTTCAGTTTGTGAAGTGGGTTTTTAATTTTGTTAGTTTATTTCAGATTTTAATTTTGAATACTGAATTGGGTTTTTTTTTGTTTTTGTTTTTGAGGATTCTGGAATAGATTAAATTTTCAAGGGTTATTGAAGAAGTCGGAGAATACTATTGATCTTACAGAAGCAATGTGAGTATATAGATTATTATTCGTTGAAAAATCTAGAAAATAAGTTGATAAGATGCATAGTGGCTTGGTTTAGTCGCTCGGTTTCAGTGGCTTCAGTACATTGCAGTGGTGGAAAAGAATGTACATGCCACACATACCCATATTTTTTCGGGGTATATGCTAACAATTTCAGCGTTGTGTTATGTGGAGTACAACGAGGGCGATGATGAGATTTGTCTGCCTTTATTGTTTTGGTAAGCGTAGTGTGTCAACACCTGTATCTTGGCGGGGTGGTCATGTGGTTGCAGCCATGGCGGGTTTTCGGTACCCCTTCCATAATCGTAGGCTGAGCCTCCTTATAAGAGGGTATTACCATTGATTGTCGATGTCGAAGGAATTGGCTGATTTGTTGCGTTCAGGGTTTAATCTTCGTATTTGTTGGTTTTCTGTGATGGGCGCCTCATTTGGTATTCTATTGTGGCTTCTTATATTCCCTTGAACTAATTTGATATGTAACTTAAGCTCGGTCATAGTTTCGGTGGTGTTACTTGAGGCTTATGACACCCTTAGATTCTTTCTTAGTCCCCGTTGTTTGTTACTTTTATATAATAACAGGTGATGATTATATTTTTCTGCATTTATGTTTGTTCTGATCATAATTCACGGACGCATGTATCCTGGCGGGGAAACCACACTTGTGATGTGGCTGCAGCCACGGCGTGTGTTCGTTTTCGTTCCTATATTTGCATATATGAGCCCCATCTTTCACTGATTACATATGTTCGGAACTAGGTGTGTTATTTGTGTTGGCCGTTGATACGGGATATAATATTTCCAAGCTTTCAGAAACAAAAGTTAAGAAACTTAAACCTTCCTGTGAATTATTCTATTTTTCCTTTGGTAATAGTTCATAATATTATGCTATTATGCGTTTCAGGCTGATGTGGACAAAGTGTTAGCTTTTCAACATATTGATTGCTACTGCAATTACTATGAGAAAAATGCATTTTATATGGGCGACTTCACGAATTCACATTGAAGTCTACAGATATCCTACTTGGTAATACTTTGGAGTGTTTCGACCAGAAAACAAGAGGGTGTTTGGAATTGTTATTATAAGTGCCTATGTTTTTATGGAATAATAAGAATCACATAATCAGTTGTAATAAAATGCAATGATCAGCACAGTATTAGTTTACCTTACCCCAAACCAAACTATCAAATTGATTATCTGTTGTACAAAATTCGATAATTAGATAGCATTTTTTACAAGCAATCAGGAACACCCCTTGAACATATGTTTGGCACGGCTTATTTTTTTCATAGTATTTTGTATTCTAAATGGTGTTGTGTGTGTAGGAATAATGTAGTTGAAGGAAGGATTGGGATTAGACGGGATTGGATTATCAAAAACCATTCCAATAACGAGGTCATCGGAAGAGCTACAAGGTGTGTTTTTAATTTATTTTCTTTTCCTATTCTCTGCGTTTTATCTTTGTAGCGACAGAGTTGAACCTTTTTTGTCATGGTTGCTTGATCCAAATATTCCCATTTCATTTAGACTTATTTAGATTGTGGGTGTTTACACAAGTGAGCTGCTAATGAAATATAAAGAGGGATCATTATGTAGTTTGACCATTCCAAGCAACACAGCTACCCAAGCAACCCGGAGTCACAATGGCGAAAGATGTCATACTCACTTTTTACTCATTGTGACTTGCATAGTATAAAGGTAAATAATTTAAAACTTTTGTTTGTGTACATTAGATGGAAATTTCACCAACAACAGGAAGGGAGAAATGTGAATTGAATAGAAAATTGGGTAGATATAAGCTAAAAATAGGTAGATATGAGCAAAATGATTCACGTCAGGTGTATGATTGGTCATTAAGCAACTTAAAACAATAATACTCTAAGCTATCCATAGTGATATAATTAAAATATTACTGCTTTCTAATGTGATAAGTCATCTAAAAACTTTTATAGACTACTTAAATTAATTGCATATATCTCGGGATAAACCTTGAATAAATGAATTGTTCCAGGTGGATAATGGCATGAAGTTTTTGGGGTTTATGAAAACGATTAAAGAATGGAAAGATGTACACCGATGCTGTTGGGAGTGGCTTCTACAGGTAACTTATATATTTGAAAAAGCTCTTTATAATCCTATATGTCTATAAAGTACTAAACTGTCGGATGCACTGCATTTGGCAAGCATTGTTGTATTGATTTGTTTAATAGAGTATCTATGCCATAGTTTCTCTAAAACAACAGGCCTAAAATGTCATTTATGGTTTCCTTGAAATTTTATTCTTGGCTTCGTTTGTTAGACGTCATATTGAACGCTTTGCAACATTTTTCACCCTTATATTAGTGCTTCCTTGATTTTCTATGATTAATAGCATGCCATAACTGTATCGCCATCCTTATAAGTTTTATTGATTCTTAAATTGATAGATTAAATTTAAATTACTGTGGTGCTATTGAAACCTAACTGAACCAAATGATGGCGAATGTCTATTTTTGTTTGTTTCTTGCCAAAAGACGACACCTATCTTAACATAATATGTTATAATTTGTTGAGTTTATTAGGGAATTTCTTAGTGGATAAGATTTGTATTATTTTGTACCATTCCTCATATTGTTGTACGTATTATCATATGTTACTGCTAGACCATATTTATAGTAAGCTAAAATAATACTAACAACTTTGTCGGTCAACATTTTAACTGGAACAAAAAAGAGCCAGTAGCACGAATATATTCCTCTGGCATTCATATTCCATTTTTACATTACCATAATCACTCAACTAAAAGTATAATAATTTTCTTAAACGTGTTTAAACTTGAACTTTTGTACTTGAGCTAAGGATTTACAGAAAATAAAGTTCATAAGCGAATAATAGAAGTCTGTTGGTTCATTTCAAAATTATGCATTTATTTTAAAGTTAACTCGGCACGTGAATGCTTTGTTCAAATGAAATATTTGTTCTCTCATACGTCCGTAGTTTCAAAATTGTGTCCAACATCCTATGAAACTAAGGTTATGTTCGGTTCTTATGTTGTTAGTCCCTTTGGATTATGTTTTTTAAACGGGTTAAGCGGGATGATAGTTGTCTAGAGTACCTCTTTTTCTAGATAAGTATAACTTCTCAGCAATGTCATAACATAGTTTCTTAAGTTGTTGTTACCTGCATTTTTGCATTTGCTATGCTCTATCAATGATAACTTATATAAAATTAGATTTGTTAACATATATGATGGGTCCTCAAAGATGTTGCAACAGTAACTAAGGAAGTGACAGTAAAGCTGAATTTTTGTTTACCTTGCAATACAGCTCAAAACTTTAACCTTCTTTGATGGCATGTTTTCTGATTGTTAAACAAGCAACTTCGAGATTACTAGATATTTGGATTTTGGTTCATGTGGTTTGGAATTGCAGGAGTCCCAGTTGAAAAACGATGACCGGAAAAAATAAAACGACACACAACAACACTATGTGACGAGGTGTCATTTTATACACTTTTTCGGGATCATTTAACCCTCGAATTGATACAAATATCATCATTTATCAAGCTTAATTGTTTTTTTTGTGATTTTAGAATTTTGTAAGCATTAGGAGGAAATACATACACTTTGTGTGACAACCGTGATTTGAGCAGGTTAGTTTATACCATTAGAAATGGCTAAGTGTCCATTTTGTATGTTTCTTGCGTGCTATATGTTTTATATGTATGTTGAAGTGGTTTACATATGTGCATGATGTCATTTTAGAGGTAAATGATTATCTTATTTTATGTGCATATGAGTTTGGTGTTAAGTATTCCATTTGTTCACGTGTGGTGATAATGGAAATGAAAGACGTGTTGCATGTATTGCTACGTCAATTCTTAGTTTTTAAGAGTTAAGCGTTTATAAGAAGTGTAAGTTATTGGAAAGGAAGCATGTGAGTGAAATATAGAAGTTTGTAGCAAACTTTCTAAAAATAGAAAGTGGTTTGGTGAAATGAAAGTTATATTTAGAAAGTTTAGTAAGTAGCATTTAAGTAAAAAGGTTTAATCAAACTAGCTTAGGTTTTTATAAAAACTAAAGGTAATGAAGTAAATTAGTTAATTAATAAATTTAAAATATATATATATATATAAATATAAATATAGGGGGGGTGGCTGATCAGTTTTGTTGTGTTTTAAGGGTTTAAGAGTCAAATTGTAAATATAGGGGGATAAAGATACATTAAGATAAGTATAAAAAAAACCTAGATCATAATTTCCTTCTCCCTCTCCCTTTTGCTGTACGATCTTAGCCCCCCAAAACCCTAAGGAGTCGATTTTCACTTTTGGGATCCAAGAAACATTCAAGAATTGTGGTTTAGGTGCTACTAATCAAGGTAAGTGTGTTCTTCTTAGTTAGGTTTGTATATTCATGTAACATAATCAATGATGGATCTAGGGTTTCATAAAAATACAAAATATTAATGATATTTAATGATGCTAGAATGATTAGGGCTTGATTAGGGTCAATGATTCATGCATATTGGTATAGTTAGATTTGGTTAAACTTGATTTAGGGTTGAGTAGAATTTTGGGTTGTGTTCAACGACTGATATCTAGATGATAAAAACATGTATTGACATGTTTCTTGAGTCTATGAATAAGCCAAAAAAGTCTACTTTCTAGAAAATCCAATCTCGAAGGTTTTTAAGGTCCGGAAGTCATTCAAATGTTGGTTACACTAAACGTTGTCAAATCAGTAAATACGGGTCAGATTTAGGTCATGTTTGGTAAGGTGAAACCCTAACTTAAAAGTGGAATTAAGCTTAGACCTTCTACAGTAGTTAAATTCCATATGTCTATTGATAGTCCCTTGAAAATTAGCCTCTGAAAGCATGTCTAAGTATGGTAGTTAGAGTGATATATTTTGGTGTGCAATCAGATCCGAATTAGGACAGTTTTGAAGTTTGATTTTATTTGAAGTAGTTACACATGTAAGTAATACTTGGGAATCACAAGGTAGTTAATATACTCATAAATGAACATGGGTGATTTTTAGTATAAATTATGAAGGTCATTAAGTAAGGTTTTCAAGTTAGTCAAGACACACTAAAATTATGCATTTTTAAATAAATTGTAGTTAGCTAATGTAACATGTTAATGAGGAGGTTAAGGTTGGGCATGGTGTCGGGGTGACCCATGATTGTTAATCAAACCCTTAGACATCCATCATATGAGTGTTACATGGACTTGAGCTTTTAGCTTGGTCGCGTGTAACACGTTTGTGTTTGTATGTGTTACATGGACTAGAGCTTTTAGCTTGGTCGCGTGTAACCGTGTTTATTTATTTGTATAGTTGCGTGTTGAGATTTGGAAGCTGCGTTTGAGCATTCAGGTGAGTTTCATAGCCCCTATTTTCTTATGTTTTATTGGGGTGAAAATGATGCAAGTATTTTGGAAATGTTTTTTTAAGTTGCTGTGATTATGTGATTTTATTTAGTGCAGGGGCATTTAAGTGGTTATTATATGTTATGTGCTACATGTGGTAAAATTTCTGTGTGTTCCAATTGGAGGGTAGCGATGCTACCTATTATATTTCTGTGTGTTCCAATTGGAGGGTAGTGCTTCTACCCATTTCTATGTGTTCCGATCGGAGGGTAACAGGGTTACCCATGACTGTATGACGTGGATCGTGGGCACATTCCATCCCAATTGTGGTTGTTTGGTATGATTGCATGTTAGCTTGTATAGTAGCTAGCTTGATTGTCCTGCCATGTTTTATTAATCACAGTAATTTATTTTAAAGTTGGATTGTGTATCGTAAACCTATGACTCTCACCAACCTTTGTATTGACGTTTTTAAGCATCATTTTCAGGTAACCATCTTGAAGATGTTGAAGTTAGGAAGAGTGGCTAGTGAGACCGTAGGCTTGCATGCGGAGTCATTCTCCTAGAGATTTTATTTAAGTCATTTGAATTATTTAATACATGGTTGTTATTTGATTTGTTTAGACCGTTGGATTTATGTTTCCTTGCGGTATGACTTTGCTATCGTAATGTAAGACTCCTTTATCTTCTGTTAGATATTGTCATGACACATTATGTCTCATTTGTTTATCTATTTTATTTAGTTCTCTCTATTGTTGACACCATTGTGTTGTGATGATATCCATGATGTTACGCCTTGTGTTTCCGCCTAGGCGGGGTGTGACAGATTGGTATCAGAGCCTTTGGTTATAGAGAAGTAGGTGGTTGAGCCTAGACTATAACCTAGGGGTCCTTCATGTAGATGCATTTAGGGCTTAAGTGTTTAATGCTATAACTGCTATGCTTCCCCTCTATTTTTGCATAGCTTATATATCTCGTATTTTGCTAAGTTGTCATTTTAGTTATTTTGCCTACCATTATCTGATACGATATGTATTACTTTCTGAGTATTTTAGCTATGTTTTTCCCCCACCCGTAAGAAGTCTCGCTGGGGAACCGTTTTCCCAACTGGACTTAAGTGTATGAGGAGCCTCTTGTGGAACCAAAGGAGATAGAGTAGTTGATCGCTTGTTGGATAGTCGTAGTAGGGCTGGACCCGCGGAGTCGGGTGACTCTTGCGAAGGTAAAGTCAAACCCATGCGAGGCCCAGCATAGGTTTATTCCGTCTTTTACCTCGTCACGTTGTTATTGATTAATTCTTTCGAATATCTGGTATTTTGGAGGCGCTGCGAGACTTTCGTTCCTTTATGTCATTTTCGACTTTATCTTTATATAAGTAAGTAGTTATTTGTTGGAGCATCCTTTATGTGTTATGTGGTAGTGATTTAAGATGTGCAATGTGGTATATGTGCTTATATGTGAGTGATCATTGAGATGTGTAGTCTTGGAAGTAAGTACACGTGTGAAAGGAGGCAATTATAATTATGGCGGCCGACATAATTATAAAGGCATCACACACGTGGACTTGTGACCATGATTGCATTGATTGATGTTTGTTTGTTACTTGGTAGTGTGAGGTGTGGTAATGTTTGCAATCCTGATAAGGATGGTTATATGGTTAGGGAATTATTCTCTTAACCTAATGTGCGGATGTGTTATGGATAGTTGTGTAGATAGTAAGTTTTCCTTCTATCTAACGTTTGCGGATACATATTAGTACTACTATTACTATTATTGAGGTTGTTCGTTTGCTCGATTATTCGTTCGGATTCCTAACTCTAAGTGTAGAATCCCTTCATCGTACTTTGTTGTAAGGAGGTCCTATCTTCCTATTCGACGTCTTGATGTATATTGGTTGTTCGGATCTGCTGCTTTTGGTTATTAGTACATTTCACTGGTTTTCCCGTAAGTTGACTTCTCATAGGAATATCAGAATTTTTCCTTTTAAGCACTATTTGTTCGTGACAATTTAGTACGGATATTTACTCCCTTGGTTGTATATCTTTTGGTTTTCGTAACCCGTTGGCGACATGTTAGTATCGATGTATTTAGGTTTGCTCTATTGATCGTTATTTTGGATAAGACCTTGCGTTTTCTTTTGGATCGTAACGCCTTGCATAAGTTTCTCTTGTACGAGTTCGTTTGATTTTATTCTGAGTGTATGGTTTTTGGTATTTTCTTTCATTTTTAAACAACAGAATGGTGTTAGAGTCTGTACGGTGTTTTAAATCCCTTTTGGTATTGCAGTATCCTTTGTTTGAGTAACATATAGTATAATTGATGTCGAATTATAAAAAATAAAAAAATAAAAAAACCCTTTTGAAGAATATCTTGGTGATGTTTGGCGAAAACTGTGTTTAAAATGATTATTGTGAATAAAATGAGTTTAAAATGATCGTTGTGAATAGAACATGTTTAAGTGGCCTATACAATTAAGTTATGAAAATTGTCGTGTGGTTACTAAATTCTAAATTTTATTATGAAAAGTAGGTTTAAAATGATTCATGGTAGTAAGATGCGATACACCATTAGATAACTATCTCTAGATTTTTATGACAACCATGATTAAAATGAATTTTACAAAGATTATACTTCAGACATTTTTTTAAAATGATTTTTATATTTAAAACGACTTTCTTTATTATAAATTGATTTTTTTTATAAAAATATTATTTAATTGGTTCTTTCGAGTAAAGTCGATTGTTGGTATAAGAATTTTGTCTTTCGTATTTATAAGTACTGGTGCGTAATGATTTTCGTTATGTGTTTCTTTTGTCGTGGTACGCCTGTTGATTTTTTTTTCATTTGAATTTTCACTCGGTACATATATGTATCCTTTCTTTTAAAGGATTCTTATATCATTTGATCCACGTCTATTTGGATATGTGGAATCCCCCATATGTATTCTAGCCGTGATTCGATATTCGTTCATTATCCTATTCGATAGTTCGTAATCCTTATAATTTGTTGATACCGTCGGGTCGTGGAAGCTTTGGTGTGATTGTAGGAATGGGCTGATTGTCCAAGAACAAGGTCGTGATAGTATGTCATGAAAAGGTGGTTGAAATACCGTTGGAAGGTAGTGGGATACTTAAGGTTCTAGGGGAACGTACTTTAGGAGCCATTAAAGCCTTAATGAATGCTAAGGTAGATGAACCAAAATTAAGTGATATATCTGTAGTACAGGATTTTGTTGATGTATTCCCGAAAGACTTGTCAGGGTTACCACCACAACGACAAGTTGAGTTTCGCGTAGATTTAGTTCCTGGAGCGACGCCAGTTGCGCAGTCTCCATATCGTCTAGCACCCTCGGAAATGCAATAATTGTCTGGGCAGCTTCAAGAGTTGCAAGACAAGGGTTTCATATGACCGAGATATTCTCTGTGGGGAGCACCAGTGTTGTTTGTTAAGAAGAAGGATGGCTCTTTTCGTATGTGTATCAATTATAGATAATTGAACAAGTTAACTGTTAAGAATCGATATCCTCTCCCTAGAATTGATGACTTATTTGATCAACTACAAGGTTCATGTTATTTCTCCAAGATAGATCTTCGATCGGGTTATCACCAGCTTCGAGTACATGAGGACAATATTCCAAAAACCGCGTTTCAAACAAGGTATGGACATTTTGAGTTTACCGTTATGCCCTTCGGATTAACCAATGCACCGGCGGTCTTTATGGGTTTGATGAACCGAGTCTGTAAACCGTATTTAGATAAGTTTGTTATTGTATTTATCGATGACATCTTGATCTACTCAAAGACAAAGGAAGATCATGAAGTGCATTTGAGGTTAGTTTTAGAATTATTAAGGAAGGAGAAGTTGTAAGCTAAATTCTCCAAGTGTGAGTTCTGGTTGCAAGAAGTGCATTTCCTTAGTCACGTGATTAATCAGAGTGGTATTCACGTGGACCCAGGTAAGATAGAGGCAGTAAAGAATTGGAAAGCTCCTACAACATCGTCTGAGATTCGATAGTTTTTAGGGTTGGCAGGTTACTACCGTCGTTTCATCGCAAATTTCTCTAAGATTGCTAAACCTCTTACCTCGTTGATTCAGAAGAACCAAAAGTATGCGTGGGGTGTGGAACAAGAAGAGGCTTTCCATACTTTGAAAAATAATTTATGTGTGTGCCGATATTGTCACTTCCTGATGGATTTGAAGATTTTGTAGTTTACTGTGATGCTTCGAATCAGGGATTAGGTTGTGTGCTTATGCAAAGAAATAAGGTAATTGCTTATGCGTCAAGGCAGTTAAAGATCCACGAGAAGAATTATACAACACACGATCTAGAGTTGGGAGCAGTGGTGTTTGCTCTAAAAATTTAGAGACATTATTTGTATGGTACGAAAAGTGTCATTTACATGGATCATAAAAGTCTCTAACACATATTTGATCAGAAGGAGTTGAATATGCGCCAAAGGAGATGGATCGAATTATTTAGTGATTATAAATGTGAAATTCGCTATCATCCGGGTAAAGCGAATGTGGTGGCTGATGCATTGAGTATGAAAGAACGGGTGAAACCTAAACGTGTACGGGCAATGGCTATAACTATTCAATCTAGAGTAAAAGGAATGATACTGGCAGCTCAGGGTGAGTCGTTCAATCAGGAGAACGTATTTGCTAAAAGGTTACATGGTTTAGATCAGCATATGGAAAGGAAAGGAGACGGAAGTTTGTACTTTATGGATCGAATATGGGTTTCGTTAGTAGGAGGTGTGAGAACATTAATTATGGATGAGGCTCATAAGTCCAGGTATTTCGTACATTCTAGAGCGGATAAGATGTACTATGACCTTCGAGATATGTACCAGTGGCCGGGAATTAAGAGGGATATTGCTACCTATGTTAGCGAATGTTTAACTTGTGCAAAGGTGAAGGCTGATGATATGTGTGAAAACACATATCCGTTTTATGTCAAAAATGGCTCTAAAAAGATGAAATTGTACTTTAAATGCTTGAATATTGTTTGTTTTGCCTTTGTGATTGTGTAGGTACGGATATTGCAAAAATCTAAAAAAATAGTCAAAACCAGACAATCACGAACACGGGAACGGAAAAGCACACAAAAAGCCAGGAGAATGCTATCAAAAGTCAACAGTGGTCAACTCAAGTCAACCTTCAGCCAAACATGGTCAACACAAAAAGACAAAATCCAAAACTACCAAATCAGCCCCTCATATTTACCAAATTTCAAAAATGGTCCCCTAAATCCTAACGGTGTTAACTCTTTTCATATAAAAGAGTTAACACCCGTTAACTTGTTACACCATGGCCCATTTCCTTATAACCAACACCCGGCCCAAAATCCTTAATAAAGCCCAAGTCAAGCCCTAGTCAAACACAAATCAAACACCCCTTATAAGTAAAAATGGGCGCCAAAAGTTGTTTTACTGTTCATCTCCTTATTCCTCATTTACCTTTATGATAAAAACAAGGGGCAAAGTTAAATTGACAGTGTGGTTGGGTAATTTGAGTGCTAAGTTTTGACGTGGCAAAGTAATACATCACCAAGCATTCTCATTGGTCCAAGCCAACTTAAAAGGATCATGGATAAGTGAAGAAACACAAAGGGAATGAAACTTCTACACTAATCCTGTCACAAAAGAAGCACAGGAGTGTCACATCACGGATTGCCACACTGGCAATCCGTGTGAGCTAAGATTTGATCTAACGGACCACAATGGAGATCCAATCATAGAAAGAAATGGAGGGACGGGATTCAAGGGAGCATGTGAAGGACTTGACACCTAGAAGCTTCTCCTGGCAGCTATAAAAAGACTCTTTTACTCTCACATGATCATCTTCTTTTTTCCTGAAAAACTTTTAGTTTTCAATAGCTTATGTAATTTTTAGTTTTAAATGTAATTTTTCTCTTTAAACATTTGTAACTTTCAATTTCCAAAGCATTGTAATCCGTTTTAAGTATTAATAAAATCATCATTTAGTTTTTATAATCTGTTTTTCACTTATAAGCTCTTAATACTATCAAATGTGTATGCTACTGTTTCATAAGCTCATAATAAGCTCATTCTAGCTCATCCAAGTCTATAAGCTTGGATTTGAGTTTTAATAAATACCTAATCTACTATAACCTTAAAATTAGCTGTAATACCCTTGCTTAATGGAATTTGGACTTAAGGAAGATGAGCTTAAAATGGAAGAGCTCATATGGACTTATACTCGCTTATTAACAATAAGCCAGAGCTTGTAGATTGCTCAATTGAGCCATTAATACCCTTTGTTTAGCTAAGGTTTTGGTCAGTTTCCTATTTCCTTCAATTGGATCTCGATTCTGTTTGTCTTTACAGTTGATTAAATTCCTCCTCCCAAGAGAACATCAACAACTGCAGCACCAGCTATGACTCAGGCTGCCATCCGGCAACTGATTACTGATGGTATTGCTGCCGCCCTAGAAGCACAAGCTGCTGCCATGGCAAATGCCGACAATCCCAATAGGAACACTGGACCAAGAGAAATGCCTGTAGCAAAAAGAGAAAACTACAAAGAATTCATAAGCTGTCACTACTTCAATGGTACGGAAGGAGCTGTTGAACTCATTTGCTGGTTTGAACGGACTGAATCAGTATTTTCTCATAGCAAATGTGCCGAGGAAAACAGAGTGACATTTGCTATCGGTACCCTGACCGACGATGCCTTGTCCTGGTGGAATGCATACGCCCAACCTATCGGAATAAAACAAGCTAATATGATCACCTGGACTGAATTGAAAAGGCTCTTGACCAATGAAGTATTTGCCCTCGAACTGAAGTCCAAGAAAATGGAAGAATGAAATTATTACAACTTGGTTGTGAAAAGAGATGATCTCAAGACTTACGTTAGAAGATTCCAAGAATTAGCAATCTTATGTCCAAACATGGTGCCAAATTCTGAGAAACTTATGGAAGCTTTCATCTGGTGACTGCCCCAAAGCATTAAAGGAAACATTACTGCTTCAAAACCTCAAACTTTGGAGGAAGCTGTCAACATAGCCCAGAGGCTAATGGATCAGATACTAAAGCGTAATTCTGTGCAAGAAACCGATGATCATAAAAGAAAGTTTGAGGATAAAAGAAATACCAACAACAAAAACAACAACTACCCTAATAATCGTAACAATAACAAATACCCTAATGATCATAACAACAATAACCAATCCAACAATCACAACAACCACGACTACCAAGATAACCGTAACAATAACAACCGCAACAATGATCATCACCAACAACAAAATGGAAGGCAGGAAACCTTCAAGGCTAATGGAAACCGTTGATATAATGGACCTCATCCCCTTTGTAGGAAGTGTACTACTGCCTCACCCATTACCTTTACAGTCAGATTGTCAATTTGTAACAAAGTAGGGCCATCATACAAGAAACTAAAAAGAACTAAGAACTTCTATTTCCAAATATCAGTCTATCACCTAATCAAATCTCGGGACGAGATTTCTGTAAGGTTGGGGGACTATAACAACCCATAATTTTCCAGTATTTCATCAATGTAATATCTATTTACTATGTTAAGTACTACTTTTTCACGGGAATAAAATTTTGTTTTCATTCTATTCCATACATATCATAATTATAACATTTCTAAATTAAACAAGCTCTCACAACGACCTATGCCTATTTCTATCTATGTTTACATCATGTAAACATCATAATATGTTAATTCAATAATCTGTTATCCTCTATAACATGATATTTATCGATATAAAAAAAGTTTTCACTACATTGTAAACAAATGAACATAAACCGTAGACGCTCTGCCTAAACCCTAATTTTTGTGTTAATGTACACATTTACAGTGAATGTAAACAATAAACAAAGCACATGTACAAGTAATATAACATCTCATCTGAATATACTTTTCTTTTAAAATAAGGTATAAGTCCTTTAAAGCATAATGTATAAGTCATTAATGCACGATATGCAAAATAGCCATTTAACCTCTATTTTCCTAAAGAATCTTGTACAATCTATCAAGTACAAGTTACAAGCTATTTTCTAAATCGAGACCCGTTTCTTGGTTTTTATCCATTTTAAACCTAAACCATTAATCAAGATAAATTTTAAATACATAATATACAACATTACATTCCATATTCTATCACTATTTATGAAATTATTCTAGTTATAAATCAAGAAACCCTAAACGAACCCTAATTCTAACCCGCGACCCATTTAACCATTTTCACCCATTTTAAACTCGAACCACCAATCAAATAATGTTGTAAACACTTAATGTAAACATTACATTCCATAATCCATCATTATTGCATAAATGTATATGAAAATGAGATAGGAAAACCCTAACTCGTGCCTAATTTTAACCCGCAACCTTTCTTGCTTATTTTGACCCATTTTTAAATGAAACCAAGCAACCACACATTTCAAGCAGCTCCATCATCATCTCCAAGCAGCTTACAAGGTCCTTTATCTCATTTCTTGGCTATAAATCAAGCACATCACTCCCTTGTTGCCAAAGCTTAGCCGTGACACCCCAAACCACACAAACCCTTTTCTTATACTTCTACCTTGCATTGCTACCTCCTTACTCACCTTCCTAGCTGAGCCTAATCATGTCACATATGTCCTAACCTTAATTCCCAAGTTCCCTTGGCCTCCAAGGGTCGAACGAGTATAAAAAGGGGGTACCATGCCTTCATTTTCAGTCACACCTTCACCATCTCTTCTAAATCAACAATGTCTGCCAAGTTGTGGTCCAAGAGGTCCCAAGGAGTCCTAATAGCAGAAACCAAGAAAAGAATCCAAGCCTTGAAGCCCTGAAGCTTGAAATCTAGGCGAACAAAAGCAAGTAACCCATTTCGACCCATTTTTGAATCTTCAAGCTCAAACCCATGTTCTTTGTGATTCATTTATGCTCCTATACTCATATAATGTTATAATGAACGCGCATGAACCCTTGTTAAAGAATCTAAGCTAAAAACCTATGCGTTTTCTTATTCTGATCCAAAATCATACCCCTAAACCCTAAATTCTTGTTTTTCTTTAATCTAAAGGTTATAATGGTTAAATATTATTATAATCTATCATAAATAGGTTAAACTAATGTTATTTTAAAATTTTGAAAGAATTTGGATTAAAAACCTACGCGTTTTTGTTTAAAAACCCTAATTCGACACGTTTTGATTTCTAGCTTAACGAATCATGACTTTAAACTTTCGTTACGTTAAAACTTCTCATTTTAGCTTATACTAATAAGCTATAACTTGTAAATATCATTTGAAGTCTTAAAATAAGCTTGCATGACATTTTAGACTTGTTTTGCAAAAGTATTCCATGCAAGGGGTATATATCGTAAATTTTTGAAACTTATAACTAAAGGGACTGAAAATGTCATTTTATTAAAGTTATAACTATAAGGGTTTATTATGTCACTTCCCAAAATACAAGGTTTACTTTGTACATATTTTAAACTAAAAGGACTAAACTTGTAAAAGTGAAAACTCCAAGGGAATATTTTGCCATTTTTCATTCTTAAGGGTCTAAAATGTAACATTTTGAAAAAGTGTAAAAATATGTTCAAAACCTTATAAGTCATAACTTTAATTAACGCTTGACGTGCTTATCATTTCCAGTTATTGAACAAAACGCTTAAAACCGATTATGTTATAACTATTATATAATTCATCATCGATGTGCTTTTAAAAATCCTGTCCCGAATCTATATCGTACCACAATACTAGGGAGCTTCATATTAAGGGATTTCATCTTGGTATTACGTTCTGAATGAGTTGTTGGGTTTACGATTTAAAGTGCCCTAGCTCCCCAAACATTTACTAAATGACTTCTGAATTATGATGGCCCGAACGGTGATACAATAATATTGCGTAAGGACACGACAATCACTTAGTTTGGTGAATTTTGATATGTGAGAAATCACATATCCTTATTATACCAAAAATGGCCCTTAAATGATCAAAATGTGCAAAAATATACTTGTATTTGTGTATTTTGTTGTTTGTGTATGTGTAGGTACGGATAATGCTAAAATCACAAGATAACAGTCAAAACCGGACAAACACGGACACAAGACGGAATAGTGTACAAGAGCCGGGAGTTTGATAGCAATGGTCTACACAAAGGTCTTCAAAAGTCAACTTTTGGTCAACATTGGTCAATCACAAGAAGACAAAACCCTTGAAAATACCCTTAATGTTAAATTAAATTCATAAATGTCCCTAGAAACCCTAACATCGTTATCTCCTTTATATTAAAGAGATAACGGTAGTTATCCCTTTATCCTTATAACCAAAACCATATCACTATAGCCCAAAACCTTTAACCCGTGGCCTAAATCTTTATTTATGAGCCCAAGTCAAAGCCATAAGCCCCGAGTCAAAACCCAACGTTTAAAAGGAAAAAAATGGCGCGAGTTAAAAATATTACTATTCGTCATCTTCTTTAGTTTAACCTTGCATCAAATCAAAGGGTAAAATGCAATTAATGACATGGCTAAAAGATTCGAGTGTTATGTTACATGTCAGCAAAAGGAAACGTCACAAGAGCTCATGATTGGTCAAGAAGGGTCAAGGAATGACACATTGGAAGCAAAGAAGCACATATGGAATGGATTTTTACACTAAGACCAAGCCAAAAGAAGCACAAAGCTTCTGACACAAGGATTGCTACGCTGGCAATCCGTGTGAGCACATTTAATCCAACGGACATAAGATAGGACCCAATGATTGCAATTAAATGGAGGGTTGAGATCAAGATTAAAAGGAGCGTGTAAAAGGGCCTAGAAGCATCCTCTCAGCCGATAAATAGAAGACCTTCTCACTCACAAAAGCATCTTCTTTTTCTTTTTCAGTTTTTAGTAGCTTAATGTTTAGCTTATTTTAATGTAATTTTTCTACTTATGGTTTTTAGACAATTGTAATCTCCTTTTTAATACTTTGTACTCATTTCAGTCATTAATAAAAGTTTGATTTTCATTTAAACTCTTTTGCTAATAAACCAGCGAGGGGGATACTATGCTTGTGTATCAAAACTCTTTTATTATACTCGTTTATTCTTATAACAATGTGATTACTTTTCAAGACTTAATGAGTTTATAATCCAACACATACTTTAGAATTCCCGTCTATACCTATTATAAACCATGGAATGCACTTGTTTTCTAAACTATATTGCTATGCTGATATATTAATTGCTAAGTCATTATGAAAATATATTTTGTGGGTAGTATCTCCCAATATCTCTTTAATGTCTATTTGGGTAGTATCTCCCAATATCTCTTCAATATCTATTTGGGTAGTATCTCCCAATATCTCTTTAATGTCTATTTGGGTAGTATCTCCCAATATCTCTTCAATATCTATTTGGGTAGTATCTCCCAATATTTCTTTAATATCTATTTGGGTAGTATCTCCCAATATTTCTTTAATGTCTCTTTGGGTAGTATCTCCCAATATCTCTTCAAATACCTCTTTGGGTAGTATCTCTCAATATCTCTTTAATATCTCTTTATGTGATTCATGAGTTTAGGGTGATAATACTGTTCTCCATGATAATACTGTTCTCCAGGATAATAATGTTCTCCATGATAATTATCCCTGCAATACCAATATTTCCATTATGATAACTTGTATTCAACTATTACATTTCAAACCTATGAATTTCACTCAACCTTTGTGTTGACCCTTTTTATGCATGTTATCAGGTAATTGAGCAAATTATGGCATTGTAAACACCCGTATTTAGGTCACTACTATTTCTTATCTTCATAAATTTATTTTATAAATTTGATTGAAGTTACTTTTTTTTTTCATTTAGGCAATTTTATTTAAATCGTCATTTTAATTTATTTGCGAGCTTGCTTGAAATAATTATTCTGTCTCGCAAACCGTAGTAAATTAAAATTTTCAGAGATTCAGAGAAGTCTTCCCGTTTAATGTAAATTATTTTATTCATATTCACGTTTTTACCTCGTGGTTTCGCCTTAACTCTCGTTTTCTTTTAACGTTGATACCCGTTTGCCTCAAACTTGCCACACTATCTTATAAAATAAAAAAAAAAAAAAAAAAAAATAAAATATTTTATACACTTTAAACTATCACAAGTTTTTAAATTTATACCTTTTATAAACATGACACCACCACCTCATATGTGGTGTGTCATTTGGAGAACCAAAGGCAAGACATGTGTCTTGCTTAGATAATAACCTTGCATGTGCAAGTCTTACAAAACCAAGTCTCAAAAACCACTACCTCTTCATTTCATCCCATAGTTTCCTAAAAATTCACACACACCTCTTTGCTCTCCTTGTTCTTGCCGTACACCTTACCAACAAAACAACCAATTCATACCAAAATTTCTACTACAATCTCTTGTTATATGTAGACCATTTGATTCCTCACATTCAAAGCTCCATTTTCATACCATAAAACCTAACATTTATAGACTTTTGGGGCTGATTTAGAAGAATAATATGAAGATGGTCATGCATGTCAAGGAAATGATGTTCTAGTGAAGCTTGGTGGCTAGGAATAAAACTTGTCTGATAATAATCTATTTTGGGGTGATTCATTATAGTGAGACATCTTTCTTACTTTCCTAATTTTTTCTATGAGACTATTTTGATATTATTACTTGCATATTAATATACATTGATGAGTATGGTATATGTTTAGGATATGTTGTTGTGGCTTGCATAAAATGTGTTGTTGTGTTTTTAAGAGTTAGTAATAGGTTTGGTTGGATTTTATAGAGGCTGTTTTTGGAAATAGCAAAAACGTATTTGTTTTCTCAAAATTTTTGGCTTTAGGGTCTGTAAACAATAATCATGGGGGGATAGATATTTGTTTGGCATGATGTGATAGTTGGATACTCAACCAATTATTATTATTGAGTGAGATATGGTCTCAAAATTACCTAAAATGGGTCAGTTTGGACTTTGGTTAGAAAACGTATTAAACACCAGGTTAACTGAGTAAATGTTTGGGTTTTTAAGCAATGGGTCATACTAGAACATCATAAGCGAAGCTCATAGCCACTTTGGCCCAACATCCATTGCCTATTCCTAGATTAGGAGTTAGATTAAATTGCAAAAAGTAAGAATTTCAGTCAACTTTCTGTTTTAGCTTAGGGTTACAGTAAAAAATCTAGTTCCCATGGATTGGTGATGTACTGATGTGTTGGCTGATTGTTTTGAAAAATAGACTTCAAGGGCTTTCCAGGGGTGGTTGAAAACCCTTGAGTATATATCCATTTATAGGTTGGTAGATACAGGTCCTCTAAACATGACTATTTCCAGGAATTGCGACTTTTACGTTCTTGACTAAAATGGAAATGTATCAGATAATCATACCTATAAATTGGAATTAGGACAGGCAAAATTTGGTCAGCCCCCCCCCCCCTTTGTTTAATTACATATAGAACTGGTCATATGTTTATTTTGGAGTCAAAATACTTTAGTTAAGTCAAGAAGGGCCATGTTGCGGCATATCTTGGAACATATCCTACTATTCGTCAAAATTTTCTTCGTATGTATTTTTACTTGTATTTTATTAAGACGCTCGTCACGGTATTTTAGGTGGGTGTGTAAGGGATTTGTCTGCTTCAAGACTTGTTGTTTTATTACTTCTGATCTCTTTGATATATCGGTGAGTTCATAGCCTAGCCTTTCTACTTTATAAATGTTTTCATAATAACCCTGCGAGGGAGATACCATGCCTTAGTTTTATAAATGATCACAAGTGATTATGGTAGCTGACACGATTGTGAACTAATTGCATAAGTACCTATTGCAGAATGGCCCCTTAATTTCATGCTACTGTTTTAATTAGCCTTATGATGGTGTGACGCGCTCGTACATTTAAATAGATTCTATTGGGCCGTGACTTTGCCCTGTCTTGGGTTGTGACATCATTGGGCGATCACCCTAAGGACTTTTTGTGATTGAGAATTTTCTTGGGTATATTGCAATATGACTAGTGGGTCCGGGGGCATGTGATTCTCATTTTTTAATGTGGTGGTTAAGGCTTCGGTGGGCATGAGCTTAATGCATTAGTGATTAAACATGTTTGCATTCACATGTTTTCGATGATTAAAAATACTTGGTTCACTTTTTATTTTATATAAACTCTTTGGATTCACTCACGTTTTTCGTTGGAGTTTTTCTTAGCATGGTTTTATCCAGGTAATCATTGTTGATGGCTTGGAGTGGCGAATGGAGTTTTAGCGTGAATTGTTTGCTTAAACTTGTTTTGTTCCCATTCAACATAATACACTTGGTGTTATGTTTTAAAACTTTGTATGATGTTGTGTATGGTGACGATCTTTGTGGACATGTTTTAAACTCTCGATCTTTCTATGAATGGGACATTGCTGATGTTTTAACGTTCTTTTTGGAGTCGTTCTTTATATTCTTATGTTGTTGTGCTATGACTTAACACCCAAACTGTTGGTTCCGCTGCGATGAAATTTGGGGGTGTTAAAGATTGGTATCAAGAGCTTAAGGTTATAGAGAACTAGGTCGTTTTTCAAAAACCTAAACTATAACTTTTTCTTCGCACGCTAAGACTCCTCGTGGCCCTCGTCCAAGTCAAGCTTTATGGAATAATTTCTTATTTAAGTCTTTTGCACCATTTCGGGTGCATTGCTATTTAATAATTTTATAATGATAAATTATGATGATATGTTAAGTCTTTATATCGTTTTCATGCCTTATTCGAAAAGCATGGGAAAAACTATTTGCTTTAATTTCATTAAAAATGTAATTCATATACCATAACAATATTATCTTCATATTTGGTTTATTACTCGATTATATCGTTAACATTTCATGGAGCATCGTCTTTCGCATTTGCATATTTGCATAAGTTATTATTAATATTAATATTTTATATATAGTGACTTACGGAAAATATTTTGCGTGATTTACAGTTTAATACATGGCAAATCTACTCCTAATCATGTTGCGATCTTCCCGAAGGACAAGCCGGAAAGAGCAAACCTGAGGCTCGCGCACCCGGAGCACCGACCATTTAAATATGTTTGCCATCTCTCCAAATTCCCCTCAACCAGATGGTAACCATGAACGGATGGATACTCGAAGATGATGAGAAGAAGAGAAGAGGAAGAAGAATCCAGAGATGGAGGAAGAAATAGAGGAAGAAAATAATGATGATGATGATGCTGAGGGTCATCAACCCTTATGAGGAGGTGATCCCCTCAACTACCACCACCAGATTCAGACACCGAGTCCGAGGATACGGCAGTTGCTCCTACTCCTGATGATCATGAGCAGGAGGATGATGCTGCTACTGTTGGTACCATCACTAGGGTACCATACTCTGTGCGCCCATTCTCGGGTACCGTCTATGTGGGTACTGGACCTTCTCGACGGGTTTTTGCTCCTGGCCCTACAGCAAGAGATGTCAACACTCTACATCGCCAAGTCAAGGGCCTTAGTCAACAGATGTTTGACCGGGCTAACACTGAATACTCGAACCTGAAAAGGCTTAGTGTGATGGACAAGTATTGGTAGCAATTCGAATAGTGATTTTCGAGGTCTAATTAAGGGTCAACTATGCACTCGGAAGAATGTGTGCACATTGGCGGAATATCAAGTTCGAGAGTTCAGTGAAGGTGAAAGACGAGAAGAATTAAGAAAATTGAAGAATGATGTTAGAGTCTACTCCAGAGGGAATTTGATAGATTGGTAATGGCCCACCTAATCTTGCGACAGTGGTCTTTGTGGCTGCAGTGGCACCTAATGTTTAGGACCATTACCAGTGAAAGACAATTGGTGATACCTTTCTACTCCAATCGACTCCTGTGATCGTACTGACTCTGATGATCCTTTCCTCGTCCTACTCGTCGTCCGGGACATGATGAATCCTTCATGGTCTATGGTTAGAGATGCTTAGCACTAGAGATGAGGAAGATGATGCTGCTACTCAAGGTGAACCACAGCACTTCAAATCCACATGGATCCCCACATTATTCATCTGTAGTGTAGGTTAGGATCATTGTAGTCTCTTTATTTTGTGCTATCTACTAAAAACCGGGCATGTCGGTTTATAGACTTGGTATCTTATGATTCGTAATGACTTTGGTACAGATTTGTGTTATTTAAACCATTGCAACCTTTGTACTATCTTTTGTGATGGACGAAGAATTACTATCTTTGATTATCTATATGATGTGTTGTGATTTTCTTTTTGGGCTTTTGATTGTTATACCTGTGTGGGATTATTTGTTTTCTTTGGAATTGTTTTGCTTATACCATGTTATAGTTATACCATTGTACGAATACTCATTTAGTTCTCTTCATGATATGACAGAATTATGCCGCCAAAGGCAATGACCCAAGCCGCCATTGAGACTGCTTGTTTCTGATTGGGTTGCTGCAGCACTTGCTGAGATCGTGCTAAAAGAGGAAAAATTACTTATGGAGCCGGGTGTACCCGGTTGTAATATCGGGGGAAATGCTCAAGGTCAAGGTGGGGCACCACCTGCTCGTGAATGTACATACTCAAGTTTCATAAAATGTAACCCCATAGTTCACACAGGCACCGTAGGTGTGTTGAGTTAAGCGTTGGTTCGAGAAACGGAAAGTGTTCTTCAGCTCAGCGACATGTGCGAGAATAACAATGGTAAAGTTCTGTACGCCTAGCTATATTCAGGGATCGGGCCCTGACTGGTGGACTCTAAGTCGCCACTTTGGGGGCCTTGACGGTGCGTTCAAGCAAAGTTTGGAATGATATGAAAATTATGATGAACAGCAGGAATTTTGTCCGCCAATGAGATACAAAGAATGGAGGTTGAACTGTAGAACTTGATGGGTGTAAGATTCCAACATATTGTGTTACACCCAAAGGTTCAATGAATTGATCTGCTATGCCCGGAAATGGTTTCCGAGCGAAGAGAAGATGAGGAGGCAATACGTACGTGGGTTGCCTGAAACCATTAAAGCGCGAAAAACGTCTTCTAGACCCACTGTCTTAATTGAAGCTGTCCCGAATGGATCATACCTTAAATGGAGCAAAAGTTACACGCCAAGGCTGAAAGAATTGCTGAGGAGCACAAGAGAAAATGGCTGAGGAACAACAACAACAACAAACAACAACAACAACAACAACAACAACAACAACGGGGGAGGAAATTCACGAAACAACAAACCCGCCCATAACCAGAACAACATCAAAGACATGGAAATGCTAGGGCTCTGAACCACTAATCAAACTTGCGGGAACAAACCAAACTGGGGTTTGCTTCAAATGAACCGTTGGTGGATATGTCATTTGGTCTGTGCCATCCAAAGTGCTAACAAATGTCGGGAAAAAAATGCGGACACAAGGAAAAAGATTGCAGAAGCAGGAATGTGGCTTCTGGTTCTAATGCTCGATCAGCTGTAGTTTGTTACGAATGTGGTGAAAGAGGCCATAAGAGCAATGCATGCCCAAAGAGAGCTGATCGACAAGGTGGAGATGAGCAGTGGTCATGCGGTTTATGTCGTTCGTGATTGCAGAACCACAACCAAGGCTCGAATGTCGTGGTATATTGGTACGTTCTTATGAATAATCGTTATTTTACAATACAGTTCGATCTCGGCGAGCGGATAAAGTTTTGTGGATGTTAGACTTAGCCAGTTTACTAGATATTAAACACAAGGCAAATTAAATACTAGTTACGAAGTCGAACTAGCCGTCGGGAAGGAAAGTGGCGTACTGCACCAACACTTGTTCTGATAGGGTGTACTTTGAATTTACTGGAACCACCTATTTGACATTGATCTCATGCCAATTAGAGTTGGGTACATTCGATGTAATAATTGGAATGGATTGGTTGGTTCTCTGAAACACGACCAGCGTATCGTGTGTGGTAAGAGGAAAGTACATGTGCCTTACACCTAAGAACAGATATTAGTTGTTAAGGGTGATAGTAGTGGTCTCGATTGGAGGTGATATCCTTGCATTAAAGCCAGAAAATACATAGAAAAGAGGATCCCAGGTGTTCTAGATATGTGACAGAAGAAAAAGAAAGAACCGTCAAAGGAAAACAGTTGCACAGATGTGCCAAAGTGATTCGCAACTTTTTCTCCTTGAAGTGTTTCAGATGACTTGCCAGGAACTCCCCCATCTCGACAAGTCGAGTTCTAGAATTGAGCTTGTGCCCGGTGCTTTTGCACCTGTCAGCGCGCATGCACATACGTTTGGCACGTATGAATTGAAAGAACTTATCAGATCAATTGAAGGAGGAAACTATTAGAGAAAGGGTTTATTCGCCCGAGTCTTCACCTCTGGGGAAGTAGCTCCAGTTGCTGTTCGTTTATGAAGCAGGAGGATCATTCCGTATGTGCATCGTTATCGGAGTAAAATAAGTTGATAGTCAAGAATCGGTATCCACTTCCGAGGATTGATGACCTGTTTGATCAACTTCAAGGTTCCAGCATATACTCAAAGATCGATATGCGGTCTGGTTATCACCAACTCCTAATTAGAGAAGAAGATATTCCTATTACTTCTTTTCGGACTAGGTACGGTCACTATGAATTTCAAGTAATGCCGTTTGGTCTAACCAATGCTCCTGCGGTATTCATGGATCTAATGAATCGAGTGTGCAAGCCATACCTCAATAAATTTGTGATCGTATTCATTGATGACTTACTTATCTACTCCAAGAATAAAGAAGAGCACGAAAGACATCTGAAGATCATTTTAGAGTTACTCAAGAAAGAGCAATTATATGCCAAATTCTCGAAGTGTGATTTCTGGCTTGAGTCGGTACAATTTCTCGGTCACGTGATCAACAATAAAGGTGTTCACATAGATCCTGTGAAGGTTGAGGCAATCCGAAATTGGTCTGCACCGACAATACCAAAAGAAGTCAGACAATTTTTAGGTTTAGCCGGATATTACCGAAGATTTATCGAGGGTTTTTCGTTAATTTCCAAGCCTCTAACTAAATTGACCCAGAAGAACAAAAAGTATGAATGGGGTACGGAAGAAGATGAAGCGTTCCAGACTTTGAAGCAGAAGTTATGCTCCGCTCCTATCCTAGCTTTGCCTGAGGGAAATGAGAACTTCATTGTATACTGCAATGCGTCGCACAAGGGTTATGGAGATGTTCTGATGCAGAGGGAAAAGGTGATAGCATATGCCTCTCGACAACTGAAGAAACATGAGGAAAACTACACGACCCATGATTTAGAACTGGGTGCTGTAGTGTTTGCACTTAGACTCTGGAGGCATTATTTGTATGGTACTAAGTGTAATGTGTACACAGATCATAAGAGTCTATAGTACATTCTGGATCAAAAAGAACTCAACATAAGACAGCGGCGATGGATTGAACTTTTGAGTGACTATGATTGCGAAATCCGTTACCATCCTGGTAAGGCCAACCGTGATTGCCGACGCCCTGAGTCGAGAAGGACAGAGAACCCATAAGGTTAGATCTTTGGTAATGACGGTACACAGTCAAAGCGACCAATTACTGAGAGAATACTCAATGGGCCCAGAACTGATGCAATGAAGAGGAAAAACGAAAAGCTTAAAATCTTGAAGGCAATCAAGCTAATATTTTTAATACCCTTCTGATGATATTCAATGCTTTGAAGGGCGAATTTGGTTACCATTATTTGGAGGATTACGGGATTTGATCATGCATGAATCGCACAAATCTAAGTATTCCATATCACAACACCCGAGGTCAGACAAGATGTAATCAATACTTAAAGAAGCTCTATTGGGTGGCCGAACATGAAAGCCCGAGATCGCCACCTATGTTATAAAAATGTCTGACCTGTGCCAGGAGGTAAAGGCTTAGCTCACAAAAGCCATCTGGTCTACGTTACAAACAACCTGAAATCCCAGGAGTGGGAAGTGGATAAAATAACATGGATTTGTCGCAGGGACTTCAAGAACGCCAAGTGGTTATGACTCCATTTGGGGTTATAGTTACCGAATTGAGCAAATTTGCTCATTTCTTGCCAAGAAAAGACTGATAGCATATAGAAACGCGCCCAATTATCCTTAAAGAAATTGTAGTTTAAGCATGGCGTTCCTACGCGTCAATTATCCTGATAGAGACAGTTTGTTTAACATCAAGATTTTGGAAATCACTGCAAGAAGCATGGGAACCAACAGGATAAGAGCACTGCATATCACCCAGATACAGATGGTCAAAGCGGAGAGAACTATACAGACATGGAAGATATGTTGCGAGCCTGAATATCTCATTGAATTTGGTAGTAGTGGGATCGACACTGTACTTTAGTCAAATTCTCACTACAAAAACAAGTTACATGCGAGCATGTAAGGCGCTCAAATTCAAGCTATATATGGCAAAAGTTAGATCGCCTGTTTTGCTGGAGTGGAGGTTGGAGATAGCCACTCACAGATTAAGAATCGTTTTGTCGACTTACAACTGCTCGAAGCCAGCCAGAAACGAATTGAAAACGGATGTTATGAAATCGCAACACCAAAGGAATTTTCAAGTGGTGACATGGTCCAAGTTAAAGGTATCGCCTTGGAAGGGACGTAATACGCTTTGGAATCGTGGTAAGCTGAGTCCACTTACATTGAGCGCATTCAAAATCAGTGAGAAAAGAATTGTCCTGTGGCCTACAATTGGAGCTTCCGATAAACTCCGAGTAATTCATAAACACCTTTCGATGTTTCGAAACTCAAGAAAATGTCTAGCGGATTGAAAACTTGTTATCCCTCTAGAAGAGAGTCCAACTCGACGATAATGTGCACTTTAAATTGAGGAACCAGTAGAAATCATAGACCGCGAAGTGAACTGTTCAAGCCAAGCGAAATTCCTATTGTCAAATATTATGGAAATTCCAGACTAGGTCCGGAATACACTTGGCGAGAGAAGAATTCTTTCAAACGAGAATTACCCCATGCATCTTATCTGAGTAATAAGAAGACAAGATATGAGGAATCGACAACCCGGGACGGCGCTTATCTGCCAAAGAATAAAAACTAAAACCCTTAAGAGGGAGGATGTAACATTCCCTTATTTAAGGTCACTATTTACTCCGAGCTTTATTTCTATTTTAAATTCTTATGGCGAGATGTTTAATTTTAACGTTTACCCGATTTATAAAAATTTTCCGGTTTTTAGGCTTGTGCAGTGAGCCGTAATTTAGAAATCTATTCCGTCTTCGCATCTCAAGTGATTTAATAATCTCATAATATTCCTCGATGATTATAATTTTCCCCATTTTCATTTTCCGTTGTGTTTCGCGTTTACGTGAATTCTTGCTAAAACTCGCGTTTTTACCTTTAAACTTTACCTTTTCTTAATTATACTTTACACAATACTTTAAATAAACTTATAACATAAAAATCAAAAAAAAAACATTTTCCCACCACCCAAGGCCCTAGGCCGGTTCTCCTTACCCACACACAACATCATATTTTACTTTTCTATAAACCTAATTATACCATCCCATTCTTCCATACATGCAAAATCCTTTTCACTTCTCACCATTTTCAAATCTCTCTTCCTTCCCCACTCTTGTTGGCTGCCGATTCTAGTCCCATCACCACCACCATCACACAAAATTTTTCATCTCCTTTTATTCATTATAACACCATCCCTAAGCCTCTTGTAAAGTTTGGTGCAATTCCATGAAGATTTGAAGGAGTTTGGGGCTTGTTTTCTTGAGTTTTCTTGAAGCTTTTGATTGGGGTTTTCTTGGGAGGATTCTTGGTGATATTTAGGAAGCTTATAAGCTTAGTAATCTTGGGTTTCTTTGGTTCGAATTCAGCCAACACAAGAAAGGGTGTTCTTGGTTGATTCTCTAGCCTAAATCTCTTTTAGTAAGCCCTAATCTTTCTTTTATTAATCTTATCTTTTTATTTCTTGTTTTATTTAATTTTAATCCATGAAAATGGATGTTTAAGTTCGGTAAATATACATGTGATAATGTTCTTGAGGATGTTATAGATTAGTTATGGCATTGGGTTAGGTCTTAGATAATTAAAATGATGAGTAAAACGGTGTTTTGATATGAAATAATTATATTGGGACTTGTTTTTGAAATAGAGCAAAAACGTATGATTATCTAAACTTTTTTGGCCTGGAGACTATGATTAAATTAAATGGCTGGAAAGATACATGTCTTAGCATCATATGATAGTTGGATGCTCAACCAACTCCTTAGGATGAGTGAGTTATGGCCAAAACAAATAAATGGGTCAAATCTGGACATGTGTTTAGAATACGAGTTAAACTCTAAATTTTTGCCATAAAATAATAGATCTTTTTGAATGGGTCAGTAGTAGACATCACAAGGAAACCATAGCCTTTGACCTCACCTTCATTGCTATCTTGTTTTGGGATTTATGGCCATTTTGGTAAAGGGTAAAATTTTTGCTAACTTTCTGTTTTGGACCACCAGGGGTAAAATGGTCTTTTCACATAGTTACGAAACTTTGTAAATTATGAGACTCACATTTCTAGAAACTAGACACAAATAGCTTTCCAGGGGTGTAAGCCTCACCTATAGAACAATTGTGAGCTAGGAGATATGAGTCCATGAAGTCAAGTTAAATTCAGAAACCTAGTTTTTACGTCTAGTCTAAAAATTGTAAAACGTATAGTACACCGGGATAAAATAAAAGTTAGAAGCCGAACTTGTAGATTTTCAATTGGCTATAAGACCGAGGTCACATGGTCAATTGGGGTATAAAAAGGTACTTGGGTAAGTATTCTATTGAAATGCCATACTTATTCCTCGAAACACATCATCATGATCACATGTTTAATTTACGTAATGCTACTATTCTACGTACTAAATCTCAGTCATATTTTTAGGAGGTGCCTAGGAGTACTTCCCAGCCATTCTAGACTTGATATACTTTCTGATTTAAGTATTTTCTTACAGTGAGTTCATAGCTCAGCCTTATCAACTTTTAAACTGTATTTATAAAACCCCGCGAGGGAGATACATGCTGTTTTATAAACAGCACAAGAAACATTATGGTATGCTGGGACCCGAATAGAGATTAATGCATAAGTAGCCTATTGCCAAAATACCCCACATCATGAACTGTTAATTGCCTATATGGTAAGTCCTAGTACAGAGTAAAAAGATCATTGGGGTTTAGACACAAGCCCTGTCCCTAGGTATGAAATGCGAATCCTTTCGAGCACCTAGGTTCAACGTACATTTTGTATTTAGAATTAGGTAAAAGCAATATACCTAGTTATTTAGGGCAACATGATTTACAAACAAATATGTTTAACGTCAAGCCTTCGGTGTCATGATCTTATTGCAATAGAAACTTGATAAAGCTTGTCCGACAACAATTCCACACACGATGAACAAACAAACCATTTGTGTCACTTTTATCTCTTACAAACCCTATGATGGATTCACTCAACATATTGTTGACTTTTAAGCATGTTTTATCTCAGGTAAACAAGGGTGATGGACGCTATGTATGAGGAATTTGCTCTAAAATGTATGTTTTTTTGACCGTATTTTGTTCTCATTTTATAAACACCAATTTTCCATCTTTTGGAAAACCTAATGTTATGTATTTTGGAAAACGATCCTGTGGGATCGTATGTTGAATAACTCCTGAAACTTCTTTAAATGGAACCAATGTTTATTAAAAACGCCACTTTTCGAGTCTTTTCTATATCGTTGTGTAAGGTGTGCTATGATTTAACGACCCAATGTTGGTAATATTCCGCTGCGTGAAATTCTTTGGGGTGTAAATGAACTACTCCATATTGAATGGCTAACTGGTAAAGAACATCAAATCCATTTAAAATTTTTCAAATTCCCCTCTCACAGAGTTTAGCACACCTGGAAGTGATGAGAATAAGACAAAAACAATATGATTTGATGTATCATATTGTCCATTGTTGCTGAGATGAAGGATTTCCTGAAGAAAATATGAAGAATAGTTGCTGCAAAGATTAAAATAGATGACTTGAAGTGTTGCAGATCATGAATAACTTAAGAATTCAATTTACAACAATACATCCTCCAGAAAGCATTAAGTATTTAAAGTAAAGATCAAATAATGTAATTGAAGGGAACTGAAGTTTCACAAGTGAAGATCAATTAAGGGGAGGATTTTGGGAATATAAATTGTAACAAGAGGCAGGTGAATACAGGGATATAGGAGGACATGGGATAATGGGTCTGTATGAAGTGGTTTATAGGGTTCGGTTGGAAGTGGAGGGAGGGAGTGGTGGGAGGGTATAAGAGGCAGGACTGATCTGGGGGTGGGGTGTGGAGCGTGGGGGTTGTTACAGCAAGGGTGTTGGGCAGCATAGCGGAGAATATGTTAATAGTGAGAGTCTGTCGCTAAAGTAAGTGTCGTCATCTCAATGCTGGGACATTTCTAAAGCTTTTAATGATACATTCTATGTACTAACTAACACACCAACAGTACAACATAGAGAACATTAATCTTCGATGTAGCATACTAGAGTTAGTACTGGTCATAGTTAGTTAAGTCTGTTCATAGTTAAGTCTGTTTATGTAACAGAATTGTAATAGTTATCTTAGAGATATCTTAGGAGATATCTTAGGAAAGGATATGTATTATCCTTTGACACGATTGTAAGCCCATTAGGGTTTCCTTGGTGTATAAAAGGAATCCTAAGACACTATATTATGTACGTGATTGAAATATATCAATAGAAGCATTAAGTGCTTACTAAGCAATTAGTAATTAATATTTCTTCTTAATTCTTGTGTTAAGATTCCACATTAACACTTGATATTCATAGTCAGTGTCTCTCACATAGTTGATTTAGATTTATTCAAGTTAGCTATCGTCTTACAAAGTCTAGTCAGATCCTATACCAAGGACCTACATTAATTCTTACGGGATTGATTTGAGCTAATTTTTATACTTCACACAAATATTCAAGTATATGTGCGTACAAGGTTTTGCTGATTCTGATGTATCAAAACCAGCAAGGGGGAAGGAGAACATACACCTGAGAGTCTTTGCCTTTCTTTTTTCTTAAAAGCTTGAAAAAGTCATCTTTCTTGAAATTGTTTTATGTTAGGCCATGCAGGGAAGACAAATGTCATAACCGCAGAGAAAATCAGCACTTTAATATGTGGCTTTTGGGTGCATTTCTTCAACCTCGTAGAGGAAGAGATATCTTGTGAAAGTTAGTATGCATTATTTGAATTTCTAAGGGGAAGAGTTATGAGAAGAATTATTCAAGCATGAGAAGATGCATTTTTAATCCAGTTTATGTCTCCCCAAACGGTTAATGACTAAGCTTATTCTTAAAGAAGTAGTCATATTTGATGTGGTATCCTATTAATTCCACTATGCACTTAATTATTCTAAGCTTATAAGAAAGCTTTAAAACTGCTCAAGAGAGGATTGCTAGTTTGGAGGGAAGCTTTGAAAGCTTCTAAATGAAGAATATGTGGCATGAATTAGGGGGAAGTTGATTCATTGCTAGTTTAGGGGGAAGTTTTATAACAACCCGCAAAATTTCTTCCCCCCCCCCCTCCCCCCCCCTCCCCCCCATATCCCTCCCCATTAAAATGTAAATAGCCATCTAATTAAGTTAGATGAAGTACAATCTATCAATTATATATGAACTCGCCTTTATCAGGAAATTTTTCGCTTTATTTATATTACATTCCTTGCCAATATCTCAATATGCAATATAACTTCATAACTTAGTTAACGTACTCGGACAACCTACCAAAAATATTCGCAATACTATCTCAATATTCAAAGCAAACCCTCATAACAATCAAGTCAATATCATAATATACATTATTACAAGAGTACATTATATCCTAAATGTTACCAATTGTGCAACATCATATCAAAACGGGCTTTAAACCATTATCGGATGCCCTAAACCCTAATCTCATGGAAGGGTTAACCCTAAAGTGAATGCACAAGCTACTAAAGCATATGTACAAGTAATATGATATCTCATTTGAAATATAAAATCTCTTCAAGTCAAAGTACAAATCTCTAAAAGCTCAATGTACAAGTCATTAAGCATGATCTCTAAAATAGCCGTTTTACCTCCATTTTCATTCTCATCTCTTCACTACCACTTAAGCAAGCTAATATACTCATTTTACAATATATGAACCCTAATTATTCCATACATAAGCTTTCATACATCTTTTTGCACTCAAAACCCTAATTCAAAACCCTAAACCCTAAAACCGAGCTAGTTTCTAAACCATGACCTGTTTCTTGGCTTTTATCCATTGTAAACCCAAACCAACACTCAATTAAGTTGTAATAACTTATTTTACAATCATATCAATCCTATTCAATCATTATTTCATCATTACTTCATCATTTTACTTCACTTGTACGTAAAACATATCCTAGAAACCCTAAATGTACCTAATTGGTTCATTTAACCCGTTTACTCGTTTTAAACCATTCTAATCCCAAATAACCAACCAAGGGCCATTATAAACTCATAAAATGAGTTTACAAATCATTATCTATCATTAACTTGGCAATGTGCAAGAAATCAAAGCCTAGAAAACCTTAACGAATCCAGAAAACCCTAATTATGCCCTAATTGTAACTTTGACCCGTTTTCTCAATTTCAACCCATTTTAACTTAAACCAACGACCAAACTTCATTGATAATACTTTATATAAGCCCTAGGATTTGTATTCCATCATTCCTAATCAAGAGTATGCAAAATATAAGCCAAGAAAGTCAAGAAAACCCTAAACGAGCCCTAGTTGAACCCGTACTCCCATTTCTTCAATTCTAATCTGTTTTAACCCAAACAAATTGCTAATCTTTGCTAATTACTTTAATCCCAGACCTTAACAACCTATTTCATCATTCCTTAATCATTTATAACACAATGTACCTTGTTAAAACCTTTGAAGAACCCGTCGAACCTAAAATGGACCCGGTTTGCTTCTATGACCATTTTAACCCCTCTAAATTGCTACCAAGTTCAAATAACCAATGTGAACCTCTTCTAGAATCATAGTAGCAGCTTACTAAGCAACTTTGACTTATCCTTGGTCAAATTTGAGAAGCACATGGCTTCCTTTTGGCCTACTTCAGCCGCGGCAACAAAGGATGAAGCCACATCCTTCAACCTAGTTTCCTAGACCTCCACACTTCATTTTATAGCTTATACACCTCCCTAACTAGACCCTCTATGTGTCAAGACCAGATCATAACCCTTGCTTACTCCTTGCTACTTCAAATAGGTATAAATAGAAGCCATCCTTATTCATTCTTCTTCATCCCCCACTTCTTCCTCTATAACCCTTCATAGTAGCTACTCCTTGCTCAATATGAATTCTAATAGATCTTTAGAAGTCTGAGTACAGAAAGGAAGCAAAAGAAACAAGATACTGAAGCCGAGTCGTTACTCGAGCCGTACAAAGCCGTAAGTCCCGATTCTGAACCGTTTCCAAGATGTAAGCTCAAACCAAGGTTCTTATGCTTATATTCTGCTAATGTATATCATTAATGTTCATATGTTCTTGCTTAACATCATATTATAAATCGCTTTGAACTCAATAACCTAAGTGTTATGCTTTTTGACTCCAAAACGTACACCCGAAACCTAAATTTCATGTTTTTTACTTAAACTATGAGCTAAACTTGTAAAATATTGTTATAATCTATCCTAATAGACTTAAATAATGTTAAAATAAGTGCTTTCATATGTCATGAAAGAAATTGACCTTAAAACCTGTGCGTTTTCATTTTGAAACCCTAATTTGACCTGTTTTACATTTTAGGCTTAACGAATCGTTAAATTAAACTTATGTTTGTGTTAATCTTCATATTTTGTTATTATAATTATAAAGGACTATTGAAATGTTTTAAATTAAGCTTGGCCCTGGCAATTTGGACTTGTTTTGTAATTTTAATCCATGCAAGGGGTATTTCATAAATTTCAAAACTTATAACTAAAAAGGACAAAAAGTGTCATTTTATCAAAGTTTTAACTATATGTGTCTATTATGTATAATTTTTAAAGTAAAAGGGTTTACTTGGTATTCACTAAAAGTTGAAGGACCAAATGTCGTAAAATGCAAACCATAGGGGTCTACTTGCAATTTTCCAAAAACCAAGTCTAAAATGTAACATTTTGTAAAGTATAAAATCATATTCAAAACTTTACCAGACATAACTTTATTTACACGCCCCGCGTGATTAACATCTCAGATATTAATTAAATTGCTTTAAACTGCTTTCTGTTCTATACCTCTATATCATTCTATCATCAAGTGTGCTTTCAAAATCATGTCCCGGTATCCATATCATACACAATACTAGGAGCTTCATATTTAAGAAGTTCATCTTGCGTATAGTTCTGTCTGAGTTGTTGGGTTTCGTTTTAAAGTGCCTAGTCCACAAACGTTTACTGTATGGACTTCTAAAACTATGATGGCCCGAACGGTGTTATGATAATTTCTTATCAAAAACCAACATCGTTATCCTAAAAACTTATTATATACAATCAAACTAAATTGCGATATTTTAAACCAGTTGTCTGTGATTGCGTGTTGAAGCCGTTACTTTCATTCCCTATACATTAACTATCAATTTCCCTATAAATGCTGTGTGGTTCATAGCTGGCTTTTCAATTATTTTATAACCGCGAGGGAGATACATGCTATAGACATGAATTGCAATTATTTCTAATGCTATTTATTAATATTGCCTAAGTAACTGCTTTGCCTTTAAGTCCCCAAATCATGAACGTATTATCTTCGATATAAGCCGCGATGTTGTGAATATATATATTTTGCGGTTGGACTCCCCGTGGTGTTCCAGTAACGATAACCAATTGCCACATCATTAGAATCAGCGGGTATTTTGGCCAAATGTGTCCCGCAAGGGGCAATATTATCATTATACCTAAGGCATCGGGATTCATGGAGCTAATTGTCAAATACTAAATTATGTTTTCAATACTGGGTGTATATCAACGTAACCCATTTATCGCATTTGCATTCAAATTATATTACTTAAACCTATGGATTTCACTCAACCTTTGTGTTGACTTTTTAGCATGTTTTATCTCAGGTAACTAATGGCACGGAGTGACGAGGACACGAAGATGGAAAAACCGTTATCATTCAAATGTTGTATTTTAGATTCTGGAAACCTCTCTTTTGTACAAACTCTGATGAAATAAATGAATGATAACTTTACTTTCAAAAACGACTCTTTTTGAATCGTTTTCTATGATTATGACTGTTGTACCCTTAAAGTAATACCCCAGATTAGCTTTCGCTGCTATATGTAAAAATGGGGGTGTTACAGTCACCCCATTTCTAGCTATGCTTAGGACGTGTATAGTGGATATTAGAGGTAGTTGGGATACTTATCTATTCGTGAGATGAGTTTTTCCCTAAGGTAGGGATTATCATTCATGTATGGATGTGCTTCATTTGAAACATAGTATGGAAAGGAATGTAGGTTACCGTTTTATGGGCCATAACTGGAGAGAGTGAGTTGAATGGATCGAATTTGGTGCAAGAAACAACCAACAAGACAGTGGTAATACGAGGAAGGCTTGAGGCAGCCAAATTGTCAAAAAAGTTAGCTTGGTAGTAATGGGAAACTTTTGCATTAATGTTGATAGGTTATGGAGGGTAGAAGGTCTCACCTTGGAGAGGTGTAGTACGTTTGGAAAGAAATACAAGTTAGAACCGGGTTATGTAGGACCATTTGAGATCCTTGGATGGATTGGGCCTATAGTTCGGTTGAGAATTTCTGTCTTATGAGCTGAGTATCTACATTTGTCGTAAGCAAGATATCGTTGGAAGTATTAATTAAAGATGGGTACGTAAGGTTCTTGGTAGACCTTAGTACGCCCTTAAATGTTTTGTGTGGTTTTGGTTAAATTTATTTTATGAATAAACTCGAAGTCGAGCATTCTTCAAAACGTTGAGCTTTGTATACAACTTCATAACTTGGTTTCATGACGTTCTTGTTTGTTGGTTGTGGACCGGGTTGTAAATGACGTTGTTACAACACTTAAGGTTTTGATGAGTCTCTCGACGGCGCGAGTTCATATAATGGGCTGGTTCTTTTCGTTTAGAGCGGTTATGCGGCTATGAAAAGTACCTTTTGTGGGAAGGGAAAAGTTGTTTAAGCAGTAATGATATCTTGTGAAAGTTAGTAGAAATGTTATGGTTGTAGATCGTTGGAATTCAAAGTGTAACTTTGAGTTAACATGAGAATGGGAGAATACTTGACATGTAAGTTACCTCGATTATTATTTGGTATATTGTTAAAGTTGACCTTTAGTTAAATCTGGGACGTAGACTTTCCTAAAGGAGGAGATTCTGTGACATCCATGGCTTGAAGTAGGTTTGTCTAAACCGTTAGTGTTGATTAGGTGCCCCATGTTGCATGTTTGGTTTTTATGATTTTATTTGATTTTATTGATTTTATGTGGTTTGTGCGGTTATGTGAGTTATTGGTCTAATTTATTGAGTATGATCATCTCAATGAGATTATATTGATGGTTGAATTGGTTGAGTTCATTTCGTTCATTTTTAATGACAAGGAAATGATTATTGAGATTTGAGCATTTTCGTGTTAAGTGTGTAAGTATAAGTACGTATATGTATTTTCGTGTTAGTAATTTAAGATAAATTTTGACTTTAGAAGTTTAGTTGAGAAAATGTAAAATTTCTATTTTTGGAAAGTTAGGTTGGAAATGAAAAGTTATTTTTAGAAAGGTAGGAAACTGCCTTTATGCAAAAAGGTTTAGCCAAATAAGTAAATTTTTTTACAAAAACTTAAGGTTATATTTGTAAATATCTAATTAATAAAAAAAATAAAAATAAAAAATATTTTTTTATTGGATGAATAGTGTTTCCGAATTTTAAAAGGAAAAAAGAAAAGAAAAGAAAAAAAATAATTAGAGTCATAATCCTAAACTAATACCTAATTAGATTTAGCTTATAACTCTCCTAGGATGTCTATAAATACAAACTTAAGATCCCTAATTCCCCCATACACTTTGATCGACCGGTTTGAAAGAGAAAAGAGAAGAGTCGAAATTTTTTTGGGTTTTATTTTTAAGGTACGATCCGATCTTTTAATTTTAGTTTGTTTATAATTCTAGTAACTTAATTATGATGGATTAGGGTTTAAATTAGGGTTTATAAATTAGAGTATTTATTTTCAGAAAAGTATATTTATAATGTATGATGGCTTACTTCATTAGATCGATCGGATTAGCGATACAGCATGCGGTTAGGGCTTAGATCACTCGAATTAGAGTTAATTCAATGCATAAAAGTTGGCTAGTTTGTAACGAGCATAACTCAATCATAAAAGATTCAATAATAATTACAACCATACTGGAGTAAACTAAGAGATTTACTTTCCAGTAAAGTCAGCCTCATGAGTTTTTATGGTCCGAGAAGTGGAGTCAAATGGTCATTTCAAAAATCAGTGTGTTAAAAACAGTGACGGAATTTCAGTTTGATTCTTTATTTTTCTAAAATATACTTAGACATTGAAGTTTGAGGCTCTAAATCACATGTAAGATAGTTCATATATTGGTGTGGACCTCCGAAGTTTTTGTTAGGCCATAATGAGGTCTAAGTTGGGTTAAACCAATGTCATTACTTTTAGAAGGTCAGATTCTGGAAGAATTACAGGAATATTGGATTAAGGATTTCTAAACGGGTATTTGTAAAAGGGTAATGACCTTTGGAGAGCTAGTAGGAGGTTCATAAGACATGTAAGTAGCATGATGAATTTTGGTTTGAATTATGGGAGTGTTTAAGTGGTGCGTTTAGGACGCGTAAGTGAGTGTAAAATTCTGCTTAAAACCAGAAAGTTTAAAGTGTAACATTGAAGTATAAATGGCATATATAAGAGTTGGAAAAGGGTGAAATAGTATAGAAATATGGTAGATACTTATTTATCATCATAGTTGAGGTTACATCATATTGGGTTGAATACCTAATTGGTGGTAACTTATTGTGTGCTTAATTGTTTAGATTATCCGTGAATTGCTGTGATTATTTGCTACGTGTTATTGCTTCGTGAATAGTTCGGTTGGGAGTGGTCTTTACTACTCAACTCAAACCAACTGAAGGGTTGAAATAATACCTACTGAATTGTGTGATACGCTCCATGGCTTAGTGATCAATTGGAGTGGGTTTTGTGGTATGCTCCATGGCTTAGTGATCAATTGGAGTAGTTTGTGATGTGATTAGTTCGGTTGGGAGTGGTCTTTACTACTCAATCAAATCCAACTGAAGGGTTGAAATAATACTCAATGATGTGTGGTCCAGGCCTAAGTATAAGTTCCAGCTGGTAGACTTTTAGGTGCGTAAGTGACATATGGATCGGGGGTAACGTTCCTACCTAGTTGTTGAAATGGATCGGGGATAACGTTCCTACCCAGTTGTTGAAATGGATCGGGGGTAACATTCCTACCTAGTATGTGGATTGCATGTTAGCATAAGTTCGCAAATTGCATAGTTGTCCTATATTGTTTTGATAATTAAAGTAATTGGATTTGAAAGATTGATTTGTGTTTCTTAAACCTATGACTCTAACCAACCATTGTGTTGACGTTTTAAGCATCATTTTCAGGTGTGAAGTCATGAGGATTCTTAAGATAGTGAGAAGTGGCTAGAAAGAGACCTTAAGATGATCTTGAAGTTTATATTTGGATGTTTAGCATTGTATGAATATATGTTGCATGTCTCTTATTGATGAGAACTTCCTTTTCATCAATAAAGACACCTTTTATGTTTGGTTAGTTATGGGTATTGACACTTAGTGTCTATACTTTACTTTATTGTATGCATTTTAGTATTCTCTATATAGACACCATGTGTTGTGATGATATCCATTCTTGTTACGCCTCGTGTTTCCGCCTTGGCGGGGTGTGACATCTATGATGATGATGAAGACTATACCATTGCAATCACACCCATTTTATCAACCAAGGAGCCCGTTGACTCTCTCATAATGGAGGATGAGCATCTTGACA
>BQNB010051637.1:0-40885 GCA_026074375.1 Tanacetum coccineum | reverse complement strand
AGCTTTGACTTTGCTTTGACTTTGTCTGGGTTGACTTTGACTTGGTTGACTTTTTGGCTGACTTTGGCTTCGATTTGACTTCGTCTTTTCACACTTTTCCATTTTGTGCTCAGTTTTGTTGTTTTTGGCTTTATTTTTCGTCCTTTTCTGAATATCCGTTTCTTGCACAATACAAATGCAAAACAAACATATATTTGGCAATTTTTGTCTGTTTTTTGTCATTTAGGCTCGTTTTATTAGGTATAAAATATGTGTAATTAAGCACATATTAAATCCCCTATACTAAGATATTGCCGTGTCCTCACGCAATGTTATGAAGTAAACATTTGAGAAAACCAAGAATCTTAATCCCCCTCGACTAATAACCTCGAAAAGTAGCTAAGTGTTCATCAAGGGGAACTAAATAGTTTCGACCAGTCCCGTTTTCACCATTTTTTATATGTACACTAACTATCCCTAATATTTTTGGATTTTCCTTTTTTCTTTTCTTAACTACCTGTTTGACTTCCTTTATTTTATCAACACTGGGATCATAGAATGAGAAGCGCCCATAGAATAATCTATGGATGTCCTGACGGATAAATTCATCGTCCCCGATTTTTCACTAGTCCCAAGCTAAGCGTAAAAACGAAATCACCGCTGAGTACAAGTAGACATGCTAACACTAACTATGACTTGTCAACTTTTTGCTCCCAACAATTATTCATTTAATGTGAATGTGCTTAATTTTTAAGTTAAATTTAGATCGACAATTTTAGAAAGTAGTATAGTTTATGTGCATAACGATATTTCTGAAGAAATCTGGGGAAAAGACTAGATCACCCACCAACCAGCATATTCTCGATAGATCCCAGCCGAGTTCGACTTAGGTTATCAGGTTGAGACCCCACAGGAGAATGTTCGCAATGTAATAGCGGGATACTCCACCCTTTTAGGCCGAATTTCTTAGATTTACCGCTAAATAAACAATACTACTCAAAGCACGCAAACATCAAAAATTTAATGATCTCATTGGTGCGATTATTCCATGTAGCGACCTTTCTTCTCGGAACGTCCCAGCCTCATCAGCTAAGTGCCCAGGTTTTTGACACCCCACGGAGAATACTTAATCGAAATAATCTACCGACGGCAACCAACAACTTTTGAAGTCTTAAAGCAAGTTATTCTTAGTTCAAAATTATACTTGAGTTTAGAAAAAGAAATCTTAACCATTAAATTTTCATTTATTGCTATATACTATACTACCGTCATCATTTACATGACTACAACATCGGCCACGCCTCCGACAAGATGTAGTGACTTAGTCTGACGACGGTTTCTTATTGATAACACTTACGAATGCACTTTGGCATTTATTATCTCACTATGGGCTTTGTTTTGAAGACTGCAACATCGGTTGTGAGCCGGCAAGATGCAGTAAACCTTTATCAGCCCACAGTTTATATTATTTTATTTTATTTTTCATTTTTTTATTTTTTTTTATTTTTTTTTTATTTTGCAACATATTTTCCGTAATAGAGAAAATTTCGTTTTAGAAACTCAAGTATAAGGCTGAACTAAGATGAATATTTTCGTTTCCGAAAGAGCTTCTTTTTAGAAAATGTCGGATTGAAAGATAAAGCAAAATTAAGCACGTTTATTAGCAGGTTAAGAAGCTCCAGGGAGAAAAAGCGACAAGTTTACACTTATAAGCTTTTTAAGATTTACCAAATAATCTTTGATGTACATTCCTACTTTGAATAGAATTTAGCACAATCATTTTTTCGTTCTTTCCGCAAATTTAAAAATCCCTAATAAAAGATCCCGCGAATGCTTAGCCTAATAAACATTCGTTTATAAGATGGTTCAGGACAAAGCTAGGGGCTCAACACGCCTCCTACCCTTCAAACTTTATTTCTCATTCTATACCATTAGGAAAGTCAAAACTGTGACAAAACACTTATTTTATTTTTGAAATTTTTTTAAATTTTTTTAATTTTTTGGTATTTTTTGCAAAATTTTGGTGGTAAAAACGGGATTACGTGACAACAACGGCTGCAGGCAAAATCAAATCAAAGATTCCCCCCCATACTAGAACTAAACATCGTCCTTGATGTTTTAAAAGGGGGGGTACCTACATAAATCTAAGGCCGTTTATTAAGTGTACCAAAAGATAAAACGTTAGTCGATTACATTTGGATATTGGATTCCCAAATGAAGCTGAGGAAGTGAAGCTCTAGTAATCGGAGGACAAAAACCGCGAGCACGAGAGGCTTTAAAATCCGGGACATCCTGGACAAATAAACCACAAAAACACAAGCATACAAGAAATGGAAGAGGCACACCTCCTCACGTCACAACATTAGAATAAATAGAAGAAGATAGAAGGAAAGCATGGTTGCCCTCCCACGAAGTGTTTATTTAAGGTCACTATGCTGACCCTTCCTCGATGCATTGGTCCATAGAAAGTCTGGAGATCCGGGACACCAAATTGTGTACTGTCCCCTCCAATGTAGTGCTTCCAAACAATGACCAATCACGTTGAAATTTGGGCCCAGAGTTTTTGGGATAACTACTCGACAGTGCCATAAGGAAAGACTAGGGTTTTTACAGTGAATGGTCCACTTCTAGCGGGTCTTAAGTTGCCCGAGAAAATCTTTCAATCTAGAGTTAAAGAGGAGAACTCGATTCATCGACCGTTGAAAACGCGGCTTTTGATCTTGAGTCAAGGATTCTCTTTGTTTTTTCTTAATAATCAAAGAATTTTTCATAGGCATGTCACGAAGTTCTTTAGCTCATTAGTTGAACCTTCTGGTGATCGCTCCGGTTGGTCCCACGTAGGTCAAGTTTGCAAGGCTTTAAAGCCCAACAGCTTGTCACCGAGCTCAATCGGCAGATGACATGCCTTTCCGTATACTAGCTTGTATGGAGTACACCCGATGGGTGTTTTGTAAGCTGTACGGAAGGCCCAAAGTGCGTCATCTAGTTTACCAAAACTAAATTCTACCAAGTGCAGGCCTAAGAGATTGATTTACCATTATTTAAACACTTAACTAAGAGCAAGGAAAGCAATTACAACAACTAGAATTGACTAAATCTTAAAATGCCTATGAGACTAACCTAATACTAGCATATTCAAATTTAACTACTAGCAAAACATTAAAAACTTAGATTAAGCCTAACTAAGCTCACAAAGCCCACTTTAATAAACCTTATGATGAAATTAAGAACAAATTTAAGAAACCAAATGGTATTTAGCAGCACTAACTTGAGTTAGTGCTGCTTGACCCAAACACCCCCTTAAACTTATAAATTCCATATTTAGCTTATTAAAATGAAAATTAATGAACAAAAATCAACTACCAGATATCAATTAGTATTAAACCACCTATTGAAGCAGATAAAGCATACAAAAATCAGAACAAGAAGCTATTATTAAACTATTTATATTTATTTTTGGTTTTTTGACGGTTTTATAAAATAGCAACAAGAAAAACATCTAAGCTAAGCTAAAGAACAATATTAAGCATTAAATGACTAAAATAAGCATAATAAGCAGATCTAAACTACAAAATAATATACCATAAGCAGATGAAAGCAGATTAAAGCTAACATACAAATATAAGCTAGAAATTAAAGAAGAAACCTTTATAGGAGCCTTTGCCACTAAACAAGGCTAAGATTAAGCTCAAATGAGCCATCAACAAGCTCCAACTTATCTTTAGATAAGCTGGTGAGGTCCTGGAAGTCCTTCCATGATCGACTTCCCTTCCATTAAATAGCTTTGGTAATTTTGATTGTGAAATTAAGTGTCAATAAGCTCAACTAAGCTTTTGAGAGCTTAGTTGAGCTATTAGCCAACCTAAAAGTAGATAAGAGCCTATGAGCTTATGTGAACAAAAGACAACTTAATCAAACAGTTTTAGATTTAAGGAAAACTTAAAATGACAATTGATCAATAAGAAAGACAAACTTTTATTATTAATATGAAATTGATTAAAACTTAAAAGAATGTTACATTAAGTAGAAATCTATAAGCTAAAAACGATTTGAAAATTACATAAGCTAATTCTAAAAGCTAATCTCTATCACTACTCCTAGATATCCTTGTGAGTGAGGGTGCCCCTTTATTTATAGGCTTGAGAAGAAGCTTCCAAGCCTCTGCACATGCTCCTCTTGATCCACACCCTTCATTCCTTGCAATCATTGGCTCTTCAATCTTCCCCGTTGGATCATTAAGTGAGCACACAGATTGCCAGCGTGGCAATCCGTGTGTCAGAGGCTTTATGCTTCTTTAACAAAGGATTTAGTGTAATTTTTCATTCCTTGTGTGTTTCTTATAAGCTCGCGTGTATCATTCTCTTTGCATATCTTGACCAATCAGAGGCTTTGGTGACGTTTCCTTTTGCTAACATGTAGCATAGCACTCGAATCTTATAACCACGTCATTAATTGAGATTTACCCTTTGTTTTAGCAGGGTAATTGGTAAGAACGACGATGAATAGTAAAATAGCTTTTTGCGCCCTTTTCTTTTCTTTTTATAACGTTTTTTGACTGAGTGGGTTTGACTTGGGCCTGGGTAAAAGGGCTTGGTTTTGTTTATGGGCTATGGGGGGGAAGGTAAAAATGGGTTATGGTCACAGGTTTAAAAGGGATTAGTTATAAAAGACTAAAACGTCCGTTAGAGTCCATTATATAATAAAAGGCTAACGGTGTTAAGGGTTTTTGGACTTTTTATGAATAAGATTAACAATAAAAGGTATTTATAAGGTATTTTGAAAGAATTTTGTAGTTTGTGGTTGACTAATGTTTGACCATAGAGATGACTTTTGGTGACCTTATTTGCTAGAAAACTTCTGGCTCTTGGTGCACTCTTTCCGCTCCTGTGTCCGTGTTTCTTCATTATTGACCACTTTCTTGTGGATGTTTGCATTATTCGTACCTACATCATTCACAAACCACAAAATCTCAATACAAGCATATTTTTTTAGCACAATTTTTATCATTTAAAAGGCCCTTATTTTGATATAGAAAAGTGATATGTTATTTCTCCACATATCAAAATTCCCCAAACTAAGTAATTGTCGTGTCCTCACCGCAATAGTTATATTCCCTTAAACCCAATACCCACAAAACTCCCCAAACTAAAATCTTTGGAAAGTATGCAAAGATTTTTTGGTGGAGGGAGAGTATTTTTTAAGAAATCTCAAGCCTTTAAAAACACCACCCATTTCCATTGTTCAAAAACTTTTTCTATTTTTGATGATTGTTCATAATTCCCTAACTACAATTTTATACTTTTATTCCAGTGTGACATAAAGAATTGCTTTCATTTAGTTTATTGATAACTTTTAGGATCATGAACGAAAAGCACAACATAGTGTCCAAAGGATAAATTCATCGTCCCCGACTTTCGCCGCCCAAGCCAAGCTTAAAAAACACGATCTTAACAAAAATACAAGTTATGAATGCTAACACGACTACTTAAGAAAAGGCTAATTGTGTAAACTTACTTTTTCTTTCCCTTTATTCCTAATTTCCTTTAAGGATTTTATTTTCATTATTGTGACAAATAAATATGTCCTATTTGATATAAAGCAAACCCGTTTAGAACCAGAAATAGTTGAAATCCTTTCCTAAAGAGATGATATGGTGAGAATAAGGTCCACATTAAGGTTCTAATTTCGCATGATTTAGGGGTTATCATTTTTATTTTATCCGAAACAACTCAACTATGAGTCCAATACGAAGTCAATCGGTAATATCTTTGTGTTAGGCTTTATTTAAATACACCCGGAGTTGAAAGTTGTTTTAATTCCTTTTATTATGCAATATTATTTAAATAACCTCGTCCCATTTTAAGAAGGCTGCAACATGGTTTTAGTGAGCCGCAAGATGCAGCAAACATATTTCGACCTCGGTAATTTCCTCGACCTTTTAGAAGGCTGCAACATCGGTTGTGAGCCGGCAAGATGCAGCAAACTTTTATCAGTCTTGAATAATTGATAACTAATGATGCCTATTTAAAGACTGCAACATCGTTTTGAGCCGGGAAGATGAAGTAAAACTTTTTTCAGCCCACAATTTTATTATTATATTACCCTCCACCTTTAAAACACTTACCACATTCGATAGTGAAAACCCGGCCAAGAGGCAGTGGTCTTATTTCGGCTTCGGTTTATTACATAACTATTATTATTAGCCAAATTTCAAGTCTTGTGGTCTTTTAACAACTGCCACATCGGTGTGCGAGCCGACCATGGACCAGGAGTCTATTTCCCTACAACACTGACAAAACCTCGATGTGTACCTTAATTTCACCAGATTGACTTTCTACGAAATGATCTAAACTAAGAATCGCAAAAACCTAAAGCAAGTTTATTTATTCAACAATTAATAAAAGCGGTGAAAACATGCCTAATGCAGAAAAGCCACAATTAAACCTTTATACGTTAAAGACATCCAACTTTTCTATGTTAGCAGCAAAACTATACTCACTCTATTATCTCTTGTTATCACAATTTAAATTTTCTAAAAAGAAACATCGTGAATACATAGCCCTATTATTTAAGAATCGACACTTTTAAACTAAGTCTCATAAGACTAGCAACATATCTCAACTCTAATAAATCAAAAACTTCGCATATTTAAATCAATTAAGGAACTTGCCAAAATCTTGACTTTTTAAAGCATATACTTGCGTTTTATATATAGCTCCTTGTATAAAGATATCAAAATTAATTTTTTACGTAAGGAGAAAAGCAAGATATAAAATCATCGGTCAAAATTTTACTTTCATTCTCTACCAACGAAAAACTTACATTCGTTGGTCAACCTTAATTTTTTATCATTTTTATTCCATAATTCTTTATAGCACATAAAATTTTTAAATTTTTGGTGGGAAAACGGGGTATGTGATAGACAACGGCAAAGGTAGGCAAGATCGTATCGAAGATATACTACCCCATACTAAAATTAAACATTGTCCTCAATGTTTCCTAGCCTAAGACTTAACAACCCCATACTATAACTCAAAAAGTCTAATGCATAATCTAAGCATGGAGAAAGTATCACAAAAATCTCAAGCCGTTTGATCAGTAAATGCTAAAAGATAAATGTTAGATACCATAATAATCTTTAAGGGTACCGGATTGTCCCAAGACTAATGGCAAGCTAAAGGCTATGAAGCTCTGATGGACGGGAAAAAACACCGAAACACGAGAGTCTTCAAAAATTTGGTTCAATCATGCAATCATCATAATTACAAAAAACAAAACGAGAATCAAAGATATAAGGACCCCTCACATCCATAATAGAAATAAGAAAGAAGATAGAAGGATAAGCATGGGGTGCCTCCACAAGAGCTTTTGTTTTTTGGTAACCGAGTCACAGAGCTTGACTCGATCCCCAATTCATCTGTCCTTAGGAAAGTGTGGAGAGTCTTGGCTACCTTGGGTGGTAAGTCCCCTCCGAAGGTAATCTTCACATGATGCCATTCACCTTAAAGTTTGGACCATCGGGTTGACATAACTCAATGGTTCCGTATGGAAAAACTTTTGATGGTGAAAAGGACCTACCATTATTTTTAAGCCTTTCCCGAGAATATCTTTAGACAAGAGTTGAAGAGTAAAACTCGATCACCAATATTGAAAATGCGGTTTTTGATCTTAGAGTCATGAAGCTTCTTCGTCCTCTCTTTATATATCAAAGAATTCTCGTAAGCTTTGATCACGAAGCTCATTAAGCTCATTAAGTTGAAGCTTCCGATATCACCGCCACCCACAATTTTACGAAAAGATCGAAATAGCAAGTTTTCAAAGCCTAATATGCTTTATGCTCTAACTCAATAGGTAAATGGCAAGACTTCCCGTACACGAACTGTAGGGCGTACAACCAATTGGGTCTTAAAAAGCGGTACGAAATGCCCATAAAGCGTCATCTAGTTTGTCGGACCACGAGGCATGGTTTTCTTCAACCGTCCTTTCTAGAATACGTTTCAAGCCTCGATTGACACCTCCACTTGACCGCTCGTTTGAGGGTGATAAGCGGTAGCTAAACGATGAGTGACCCCATACTTAGACATTACTTTAGCAAACTGATCATTACAAAAATAGGTCAAACATCGCTTATAATAGCTCTAGGTTTCTGAATCGGGCCAAAAAGAACTTCAAAAAACTTACTACAACTCTAGCATCATTTGTGGGGAGCGCCTTTGCTTCAACCCATTTCAAAAGATAGTCGACGGCAATGAGGATGTATTTATTCCCATGTGAAGACGGAAATGGTCACATAAAATCAATACCCCATACATCGAAGATTTCACAAACTTGAATAGCGTTTTGAGGCATCTCATCTCGTTGTGAAATTTTGCCTTGTCTTTGACATGTATCACTAGATTTGATCATCGTATGGGCATCTCGATATATGGTTGGCCAAAAGAAAACGACATCAAATACTTTTCGAGTGGTGAGATTAGCACTATGATGGCCCCCGGTGGGTCCTTCATGACAAGCTTTGAGGATATCTTTAGCTTCTTGCCCATGCACACAATGTCAAATGATTTGATCCGCACAAATACGAAAAAGATAGGGATCATCCCAGAAATAATGTTTAACGTCCTTGAAAAACTTCTTCTTTTGTTGAGTCGTCATTCCTTTGATGATAAAATTCCATCCCCGCATGGTCAACTTCATAGTCCGCAAACCATAGGTACTATCCTACTAGATATTACACCTAAGAGTCTCTAAAGAAAATATTCACTTTAGTCTTTGTTTTCTAACACTTCCTTATGTGGATTCTCAAGTCTAAATAAATGATCTGACCGCGAGGTTCCTCCCTTCCTTTTTTTTTTATCACGGATGGGTGATATCAAATTCTTGTTGGAGAAAACCCACCGGAAGCAAACCTCGACATGGCGATTGTTTTGTTCATAAGTACTTTAAATCCAAGTGATCCGTATACACTATGCTTTAGATAAGACAAGATATGCCAAAACTTTTCAAGAACATACACAACTGCAACATTTCCTTTTCCGTGGTAGTGAATGAATTTGATCTTCTTTCCTTGTCTTGACTAGCATAATGTACTAGGCAGAAAGTGCTTCATCTATTTGTTTGTCACTAAAACATAAAGCACTTTCAGCCTATACATTATGCTGAGTAAGACAATTGACAGAACTCAAATTCATTACTCTACCACGAAAAGAAATGCTTTGCCGTTGTGTATGCTTTTTTAAAAGTTTTTGGCCATATCTTGTCTTATTCTAAAACATAGTGTATACGGATCACTTGGATTTAAAGTTAACCTTAATGAACAAACAATACTCCAAGTCGAGGTGCTCCGGTGGGTTCTTACTCCAACAAGAATTTGAATATCACCACCGTGATAAAAAAAAAAGGAAGTGAGAGGTACCTCGCGGCAGAATCATTTATCTAGCTAGAGAATCCAGCATAAGATGTGTTAGTAAAACAAAGACATAATGGAATATTTTACCTTTAGAGACTCTTGTCTAAATATCTATAGAATACCTCCAAGGTTTGCGACTAATGCAAGTTACCATGCGTGGAATTTTAATCATCAAAGAATGACGACTCAACAGAAAGAAGAAGTTTTTTTTCAAGGAGCGTTAAACATTATTTTTTTTTTTTTTTTTCTGGACGATCCCTATCTTTTTTTCGTATTGTGCTGATCAAATCATTTTTACGTCGTGTGCATGTGCAAGAAGCTAAAGATATCCTCAAAGCTTGCATGAAGGACCCACCGGGGCCATCATAGTGCCAATAGTCCCCCACTCGAAAAGTATTTGATGCGTTTTCTTTTGGCCAACCATAAATCAGATGCCCATACGATGATCAAATCTAGTTGATACATGTCAAAAAGACAAGGCAAAATTTCACAACGAGAAAAGATGCCCCAAAACGCTAATTCAAGTTGTGAAATCTTCGATGTATAGGTATTGATTTTGATGTGACCCATTTCCGTCTTCACATAGGAATCAATACACTCCACGAATTGCCTCGACTATCTTGCTAAATGGGTTTGAAGCAAGGCGCTCCCCACAAATGATGCTAGAGTTGTAGTAATTTTTTGAAGTTTCCCTTTTTGCCCGATTCAAACACCGTAGAGCGATTATAACGATCGTGAGACCCATTTTTTGTAATGACCAGTTGCTAAAGTAATGTCTAAGTATGGGTCACTCATCGTTTACCTACAGCTTATCACCCTCAAACGAGCAGTCAAGTGGAGGTGTCCAATCGAGGCTTGAAATTTATTCTAGAAAGGACGGTTGGAGAAAACCATGCCTCGTGGTCCGACAAACTAGATGACGCTTTATGGGCATTCTGTACCGCTTTTAAGACACCAATTGGTTGTACGCCCTACAAGTTAGTGTATGGAAAGTCTTGTCATTTACCTATCGAGTTAGAGCATAAAGCATATTAGCATGTAAAAACTCTTATTTCGATTTAAAATGTGGGTGGATCATCGGGAAGCTTTCAGCTTAATGATCTTAATAAGCTCGAGATCAATAGCTACGAGAGATTCCTTTGATATATAAAGAAGGACGAAGAAGCATCAAAGACATCAAATATCAAAAACCGCATTTTCAATATTGGTGATCGAGTTTTACTCTTCAACTCTCGTCTAAAGATATTCTCCGGAAAGCTTAAAACTCATTGGTCAGGACCTTTCACCATCACCAAAGTTTTTCCATACGGAACCATAGAGTATATTCAACCCGATGTCCCAAACTTTTAAGTGGAATGGTCATCATGTGAAGCCATTACTCGGAGGGACTGTACCACCCAAGGTATCCAAGATCTCACCTCTTTCCCTAAGGACGAATGAATTCTGGGGTATCGAGTTCAAGCTATGGTTGACTCGGGGTTACCAAAAATCAAAGCGCTTCGTGGAGGCACCCCATGCTTATCCTCTATCTTCTTTGCTATTTCAATTATGATGTGAGGGGACATTCTACTCTTATGATTCTCGTGGTTTGTACTTATGATTGAGGTGCATTGATTGAACCAAAATTTTTTGAAGACTCTTCGGTGTTCGTGTTTTTTCCCCGGTCCCACTCAAGCTTCATAGCCTTTGCTTCCATTAGTTAGGAAAATCCGAAATCCTCAAGATTATATATCGTCTAACATTATCGTTTTTAGCATACTTGAAAACGGCTCGAGATTTTTTTGTAAGACTTCCTCCATGATTCGATTATGCATTAACTTTTTGCGTTCTAGTAAGGGGTTGTTAAATCTTAGGCTAGGAAACATTGAGGACAATGTTTAATTTTAGTATGGGTAGTATATCTTCGATATGATCCGCTTGCCTACCTTTGCCCGATTGTTCTCACGTACCCCATTTTCCCACAAAAATTTAAAAATTTTATGTGTATATAAATATGATAAATGATTAAAAAAATTTGACACACGAATGTAAGAATTTCGTTGGTGAGAATGAAAAGTAAATTTTGACCCGACCGATTTTATATCTTAGCTTTCTCCTTAACGTAAATAAATTAATTTTGATAATCTTTTATACAATGAGCTATAAAACGTAAGTCTAGCTTTAAAAAGTCAAGAATTTGCAAGTTCCCATAATTGATTTTAAATATGCGAAGATCGATTTATTAGAGTTGAGATTGTTGCTAGTCTATGTGACTTGTTAGATGTCGATCTAATCAATAGCTCGTATTCACGAGTTTTTCTTTCTTCAGAAATTTTAAATTGTGAATGAACAAGAGAGTAATAGAGTAGAGATAAGTTTAGATCTAAACATAGAATAGTTGGATTTCTTTAAGGCTCATAAAGGTTAATTGTGGCTTTTTCTCCCATTAGCTAATAAACGTTATATAATTGTTGAATAAATAAAGTTACTTTAGGTTTTTGCGATTCTTAGTTTAAATCACTTCGTAGAGATTCCTTCTAGTGAAAGTAAGGTACACATCGAGGTTTTGTCAGTGTTGTAGGGAAATAGACTCCTGGACCATGGTCGGCTCGCATACCGATGTGACAGTCGTTTAAAGGGTGGAGGTAATAATAATAATAATAAAACTGTGGGCTGATAAAAGTTTACTGCATCTTGCCGGCTCACAACCGATGTTGCAGTCTTCTAAATAAGGCACATAGTAATAATAATCCAAGACTGATAAAAGTTTGCTGCATCTTGCCGGCTCACAACCGATGTTGCAGCCTTCTAAAAGGTCGAGGAAATTACCGAGGTCGAAATATGTTTGCTGCATCTTGCCGGCTCACAACCGATGTTGCAGCCTTCTAAAGGACCGAGGTTTAATAATGTTGCTATAATAATAATAATAAGAATAAAGCCAAATTTCGACTCCGGGGTTATCTAAATAAAGCCTCCATCTCTGGACTCGTAGTTGAGTTGTTTCGGATGAAATAAAAAGGATAACCCCTAAATCGTATGAATTTAGAACCTTAATGTGGACTTTATTTTCACCACATCGTCTCTTTAGGAAAGGATTTCAAACTATTAATGGTCTAAACCGGGTTTACTTTGTTAATAAGGACATAATTTATTTGTCACCAATAATAATAATAAAATCCTTAGAGGAAATTAGGAATAAGGGAGGAAAAGTAAGTACACAATTAGCTTTTATGAGTAGTGTTAGCATTATAACTTGTATTTTACAATGATCTTGTTTTTAAGCTTGGCTTGGAGAGGTGAAAATCAGGGACGATGAATTTATCCATTTGGACACTTTTTGTGCTTTTTGTTTCGTGATCCTAAAAGTTATCAATGAATAATGAAAGCAATACATTATGTCACACATGAATAAGTTGTAAGTTGTAAATTATGAAAATCATAAAAATGGAAAAATCTTTGAAAATGGGAAAGCGGGGTGTTTTAAAATTTGTGATTTTTAACTTTCCCCACAAAAGACTTTGCTACTTTTCAAAGGATTAGTTTGGGGAGGTTTTGGAGTATTTGGTTTTAGAGCATATAACATTGCGTGAGGACATGACAATCATTTAGTTTGAGGAATTTTGATATGTGAGAAATCACATATCCATTTTATATCAAAACAAGCCTTAAAAAGACGAAAATATGCAAAATTATGCTTGTATATGTGTGTTTTCTCTTTTGTGAATGTGTAGGTACGGATATTGCAAATATCACAAGAAAAGAGCCAAAACCGGGAAAAAAAACGAACACGAGAACGGATAGAGTGCACAAGAACCGGAAGTTTTCTAGCAAATGGTCAAAATGTCAACATAAGTCAAACCTTGGTCAACCACAAAATAACAAAAACCTTGAAAATGTCCTTAAAACTCCAAAACAGCCCTTAATGTAAAACCCATTTCATCAAAAGTCCTTAAATACATAACACCGTTAGTCCTTTTAATATAAAAGACTAATGGTAGTTAAGTCATTTAACCTTTTAACCAAAACCATATTCACCGGCCCAACCCTTTTATATTAAACCCAAAAGCCCAGGTCAACACCTTATATCACCGGGTCAAACTTAAAACGAATAGAAAAAGGGCACGTAAAACAGTTTTCACTATTCACGCATCTTGATTGGTCAATCTGACAAGGGAATGCCACGCGTATGTCTAAGAAGCGCAACCAAAATGGGAATTTTGTACTAAAAGCAATGCAAAAGAAACACAAAGCTCTCTGACACAAGGATTGCCACGCTGGCAATCTGTGTGCTTTAATCTCATCCAACAGCTACAATTAGAGATTAATGATTGGAAAGAAATAGAAGGCTGAGATCAAAGGGAGCATGTGAAGACCCAGAACATTCTCTCCAGGGCTATAAATAAGAGTTCACCCTCACTCACATGGAGTTATCTAGCTTAGGAGTAGGATTAGATTAGGGTAGCTTATTTCCAGCTTTTTATTAATTTGTATTTTCTTTCTAGCAAATGTAATCTCACTTTTATTAATGCAATTATTGTTTTCTTTTAAATTATGTCTTTAATTCAAGTTTTATGTTTTTGCAAATTAAGCTCTTAAATGTTTTTTAAGTCACTAAAAGTTCAATAAGCTCTGCTATACTCTCTTAAGCTCTCTAATTTAATCATAAGATAGTTATACTCTCAGTTAAGCTCTCAAAGCTTAACTAAGCTCATTTATACTTAAATCCACTCCAAAAATTACCAAAGCTTTTCATGGAAGGGAAGCCAGTTTTTTTTCGGTTTTGGGCTGGGTAAATGTTAAGAGCGTTTTGGTTATTAAGGATTTAACGACCGTTAGTCATAAAGCTTAAAAGACTATCGGTGTTATGAGTTTAGGGACTTATGGTGAAATGGATTTAACATTAAGGCTCATTTGGGTATTTTCAAGGTTATGTCATTTTGTGATTGACCAAAGTTTGACCATTGTTGACCTTTTGTTGACCTTTGCTAGCAAACTCCCAACTGTTGTGCACTCTATCCGTTCTCGTGTTCGTTTTTGCTCGGTTTTGACCATTTTCTTGGATATTTGCAATATCCGTACCTACACGTCACAAATGACAAAACAAGTAATATACAAGCATAATTTGCACAATTTGATCATTTTAGGATCATTTTTAGTATAAAAAATCACATATCAAAATTCCCCAAACTAAGTGATTGCCGTTTCCTCACGCAATATTATATGCTCTAAAACCAAATACCTCAAAACCTCCCCATACTAATCCTTTAAAAAGTAGTAAAGTCTTTTGTGGGGAGAGTTAAGAAATCACAAGTTTTAAAACACCCCATTTTCCCATTTTTCAAATATATATTTTTATTTTTATGATTATTAATTTTCCTAATTTACAACTTACAACTTATTCATGTGTGACATAATGTATTGCTTTCATTATTCTTTGATAACTTTGAGGATCACGGAACAAAAAGAACAAAAAGTGTCCAAATGGATAAATTCATCGTCCCTGACTTTCACGTCTCCAAGCCAAGCTTAAAAACAAGATCATTGTAAAATACAAGTTATAATGCTAACACTACTCATAAAAGCTAATTGTGTACTTACTTTTCCTCCCTTATTCCTAATTTCCTCTAAGGATTTTATTATTATTATTGGTGACAAATAAATTATGTCCTTATTAATAAAGTAAACCCGGTTTAGACCATTAATAGTTTGAAATCCTTTCCTAAAGAGACGATGTGGTGAAAATAAAGTCCACATTAAGGTTCTAAATTCACATGATTTAGGGGTTATCCTTTTTATTTCATCCGAAACAACTCAACTACGAGTCCAGAGACGGAGGCTTTATTTAGATAACCCCGGAGTCGAAATTTGGCTTTATTCTTCTTATTATTGCAACATTATTAAACCTCGGTCCTTTAGAAGGCTGCAACATCGGTTGTGAGCCGGCAAGATGCAGCAAACTTTTATCAGTCTCGGATTATTATTACTATGTGCCTTATTTAGAAGACTGCCACATCGGTTGTGAGCCGGCAAGAGGCAGTAAACTTTTATCAGCCCACAGTTTTTATTATTATTATTATTACCTCCACCCTTTAAACGACTGTCACATCGGTATGCGAGCCGACCATGATCCAGAAGTCTTATTTCGGCTTCGGTTTATTACATAATTATTATTATTATAGCCAAATTTCAAGTCATGTGGTCTTTTAACAACTGCCACATCGGTATGCGAGCCGACCATGGTCCAGGAGTCTATTTCGACCTCGGTGAATTCCTCGACCTTTTAGAAGGCTGCAACATCGGTTGTGAGCCGGCAAGATGCAGCAAACTTTTATCAGTCTCGGATTATTATTACTATGTGCCTTATTTAGAAGACTGCCACATCGGTTGTGAGCCGGCAAGAGGCAGTAAACTTTTATCAGCCCACAGTTTTTTGAGCCTTAAAGAAATCCAACTATTCTATGTTTAGCATCAAAAACTTATACTCTACTCTAATCATCTCTATGTTCTTCACAATTAAAAATTTTAATTAAAGAAACTCGTGAATTAACTTAGCCCTTGCGAATTAAGATCGGGCACTTTAACAATCACATTGAATGGCACAATCTTACAATTCTAATAAAATCTCGATTTTGCATATGTAAAATCAATTATGTGAACTCGCAAAAGTATTGAATTCTTTTAAGTAGACTTGCGTTGAAGCTACTTGTTAAAGATTTAGCAAATTTCAATCTATATATGTTAAGGAGAAAGCTAAGATATAAAATCGGTCGGGTCAAAATTTACTTTTCGTTCTCACCAACGGAAAAGCCTACATTCGTGTCAAAACACTTATTATTTTTATCAACTATTTTCTATTTTTTTAATTATGTTCTAAACACAGTTTTTTTTTATAATAAATTTAACTAGTATTAAAGACTTAAAAAATTAAATATTTTGCTCAGGACATAACGGGGTAATGTTTGAGAAACAAAGGGCAAAGGGTAGGGTAGATCATATCGAAGATATACTTACCAATACTAAAATAAACATTGTCCTAAATGTTTCCTAGTTCTTCAGGCTTTGATCCCATACTAGAAACTCAAAAAGTCGAATGCATAATCCGAGCATGGAGAAAGTATTACAAAAATCTTAAGCCGTTTATGAAATATGCTAAAAGATAAATGTTAGTCGATAATAATCTAGGATATCGGATTTCCCCAAACTAATGGCAAGCAAAGGCTAGGAAGCTCGAGTGGCCCGGGACAAAACACCGAACACGAGAGTCTTCAAAATTTTTTGGGTCAATCCTATAAACAATCACAAGCACAAACAACAAGAATCGGAAGAGCACAAGCCTCCTCACATCACATTAGAAATAAGTAAGAAGAAAAATAGATAAGCATGGGGTGCCTCCCACAAAGCGCTTTGTTTTTGGTAACCGATTCACGAGCTTGACTCGGCCCCCGCATTAAGTTGTCCATGGGGAAAGCAAATGGAAGAGAAAATCTCAATCGGGCTTTCATTAATGTTTGGATAAACATTAAAGCACATGAAAGTTCCATCCCGATGAGATACCACCGGCTCTAAGTGGAGATGCCGGGGTCAAAAATGGTGTCTTCACTCCCGGTGGAGAGAATTAAAGGAGAAACCTTATGGTAGGTGAGATACGGAAGAAAATTTCAAATGATAAATGTGAAGGGAAAGTAATCGTCATCTTCAACATTTGCAAAAACATCAATCTCAACCCCCCTGGGTCAAAACATTCATCTTCGTTTAGCTCATCAAAATCGTTCTTCACGGTCGTATCGGACTCAACGTCAAAGCAAAATCTCTTCAATTGGTGGTTCCGGAGGAGGACGAGGAGATGACGGTTCATTAAAATGATCAAGGTTAGATGACTCAATTTTGGGAAGGGAAGGTATCATTGTAAGTAATTCTTCTAAGAACACGGTCATCCCCTTCCGAGTCTGACGTCATTCTCAATGCAGGAGGCATCGGTACTACTCGGAAGCTAAAGAAATAAATCGATCTCCTCCATATGAGAGTCATTATCCTCAACGGGGATAGGAGATGGAGAGGGAGACTCGATAATCGTATCAACATTTTCAGAATTATGTTCTTCCGGCGGTCGTGGAGATGAATTATCATACGACAAATTCTCAACATGACGGATTTATTCCTCTTAAAATCAATAGTCAGGCTTCTTTAATTCCCGGTTAGGAAATTTACTTTTTATCTCGGATCTGATATGAGCGTATTCACAGGAGTTTATCCTCGAGACGACTAATCATACTTAGGAGAAGACCAATCAAAAGTATCTCGATTAAGCAAAAGATTCGATAAGAGATAGTACTAGGAATTATAAGGAATGCGGATCTTATTGGTAGACAATGATTTCTTACGCTCACTCACAAAAAAAGGTTGAATCATTTGAATTTTTCTTTCAGAACATCCTATTAGAAAGTGTATTGTCATCATAGAGATGAATTGTCATTTGTAACTCAAAGAGAAGGATTAGAGAAAGTCGTAAATTCATCACAACTGGCTTATAACACCACTTTCATTTTCGGAATAATCCTTTCGGTCTCTCACTTGGGATTGGGACATGGTTATCGACACTAGACTTTATTTCTTTGTCCTATTCGTTTTACCGAAATAGTGTGAAGGATGCTTATCCCCTCTATTACTTAGACGAGTAGTAGAGTTCTTCAGTTGGTAAAGTCGTGTTTTGTGTGATTGCATTAACCGGAGAAATTTGAGGTGTTTTATTCAAAGGAATAGTACTCTCCTTATGAATAACTTTAAAATTCTTCAAACACTTCGTAATACGAGTTCTACGTTTAGTCGCCTGCTCTTCGATCATTCTTTACTTCTGCTTGTCACTTATCGAATGGTGATAATTCAATTAATCAAGTGAAAGTTTAGAATTTAAGAGCACTTTCAATTAAAATCCTTCTACATATTTTTAGTATATAATGAAAAGGCTTTTTTGTCAGACAATATCAAGCAATTTGCTTCTTTAGTCCTATTTTGCTTTTTCTCTTCACAAACTTTTGTGCCACACATTTCTTTAATAAGTTGACGAAAGACGGGTTTCGGTGAAAATTCTTCCTTTTCTTGAGATGCCTGCTCTTGTTCACGTAATTCTTGCTCAGTATTTGAGTGACAAGTAAAGCCTCCTGCTCACGTTTTTGATTAATTATTTTTATAAAATCTTCCATCATTGTATAAAGTTCGTTATTAAGCTGATTCAGATTATTGATGTAATGCTGCAGGGGTCGAATTTGATCAAAACCGAAAGAATTAAAATAATTGAATTTTTGGTTCATCAGTTCACACTGAAACGTCGCATGAGGACCCCTGCAGTTCTTACAGCAAAGAAGTTGTTGTGGTAATCTCCGTGAATTCTTGTGGATAATAATATAACCCTTCAGTTTTTGATTGTTACACGGTTCCGGCTCATAGACAAGCGGGACTCGTGATGTACAATCGAAACCGTAGTAATGATCGTTACCATAAAAATCACAAGAGTTTGTCTGGGGCTGTGGAGGTTGGTTGAAGAAGGGTAGGTGTGTCATTATAAGAATAAGGATTTGGTCATAGAACAACTCATTTCCGAGATCTATTACTGCTACAGCCCAGGACTAGTTTCCACCATTAAACGGACCTCCACAACATACGGAGCAATCCCAAAATGGTTATACGAAGACATGTCAAAGAATTAAACGGATAAGAGGATAAAGAATATAAGAATTAAACGAATAAGAGGATAAAGAAGAATATTTTTAGATTTTTAAAAAAAATAATATATGAGAAAAGAAATTAAAATAAGAAAGAAAAAATATTTTTGGTAACCGAAAAATAAAACCATAAGGTAGACTCTCTTCAAAATACATACCAGAAATCGGAGACGTTAGTAGCGGGGGGGGAGCGAATCTAACATGGTGTTAGGTGGGGGTGGGATGGTGTGGGCGGCGGAAGCGCGCTTACAAAGGTGGGTGCTAGGGGGGCAGATTGGCCGAATGGAGGGGTGGCGCTATTTAGAATAACCCTCTCCTTTTGGGTCGATGTTGATAAAACCCGACTTAAAATTCCCTTTATAGCACGTAAATCTAAAGTACGAGTAACAACGATTAACAAATGGTTATTTTTAATATTAAAATAAAAGAAAATAGAAGTGTAAAATATTTTTGAATTTTTTTTATATTTAAAAATATTCACAAACGGAAAATAACTTCACGAGGAAGGTTCTTCAAAACACTAATCTTCGAACGAAACGCGAAATTCGTTACACACTTCCTGGCAACGTAGCCAAACAATGTTCCACTCCGAAACACTACTCTATATAATATAATATATAAGTATATAAGGATAGGTCAATAATAGTATAGTAAGTATTTTCCGTTGGATTCGAGAAACAAACTTTTAACAAAAGTTATCTCAAAAACCTCCCGGGTCGTTTTCCCTCGACGAAGCGTGAATTGAAAATTGGTAACGTTTGTGATCGCGCGTTTTGAATAGTTTCAAAGAATTTTGATTTGGGTTTTCTAAATCCTACTAAATATAAATGACAAGTAGATAAATGCACGAAAACACAGGTAAAACTAGGAAAGAAAATTAAACACGTAAGCATTAAAACGTAAACGGGAATTAAAAAACGCGACATTTAAGCAACTACATCAAATTTAAGCCCTACAACTTCAAATCTGATTTTTATAAATCCTAAATGACAAAATAAAATTTTCAGAAACATAATTTTATTTTTTTGATTATTTTTCTATTTTTTATGATTTTTTAAAGTTTTTAATAAAAACAAATGATTAAAAATACTAAACGTTGAATTAAAAATCTAAGAAAATTTCTAAAAGTAGCTAAGGTAACAAAGAATGCAGGAAAATTATAAAACCCTAAAAAGCTAAAATTAATAAGCCGGGAAAAAGCTAATAAGCACACAAAGTGGTTTTTTTAACAAAAACTCAAAAAGGTGTTAAAAGAAATAAGAATGCACCTTAGGACGTAAAAGTCCCAAAGGCGCAGTGGTGAGTGTGTGTGGTGTTGAGGTTTATAAAAGGGTAGAGTGAGGTTGAGGTCATAGGTTCGAGCCTTGCTCACCCATGACTTCCTTCGTTCCCCTTTTTTTATTTTGCAAAAACTTTGAAAAACAAAGTTACAAAACTAATATAAATAAGCAATTTTTAAAAAGGCAATTTTTTTTTAAATCTCAAAAATAAGCTGGAAATCAGCTTATAAAACAAACAGCAACACTTAACCCTTTTTTACTTTTTCTTAAAACTCAATTATATTAATAGCTAAAAATAAGATAAGACAACTCATAATAAGGCTATTGGACAAACCTAAAATACCCTAGTAAGCAGTATAAGCAGTATTTAGGCTTTAAAATAATTCAAACAATAGCTAAAAATTCAAATGAGCTTTTTGGTACAAACTGTTAACTAAACAGTCCCATAAGGCACTTTTGAGCTTATTTTTCTCTAAGCAAATAGATCCTTATGGACTTTTGGCTTATTCCAGCTTAAACCTTGACTTGTAAGCTACTTAAAATAGCTTTTAAAAACTATTTTGAAAATCAAATGCTTAATGAGAAAGCTGCTTATGCAGTTTTACCTTATTTTTGGTTTTTGAATGAAAAGACAAAGAGCTAAATTGCAGATCAAAAACAGATGTTCTAAAAAGCTTTTTATGCTAAAATAAGCCCTAATATAACTAAATTGTCCTAAAATCTACTTGTGCTATGAAAATCAAAAGCTAACAACTACTTTTGCTTGCTGAATTTTCAGCTTTAAAATGGCTATTTGTCTGTTTTTGTTGCTGATGCAGTTTGCACTTAAATGACCAAAAACTCAATTTGAACAAATGCAGGCCTAAGGACATGTGCTAATACTCTATACTAACCAAAACAAGAGCAATTAAAGAAATGAAAACAGCTAGATTAAACTTAAGCTAAAAACACCTAAGTAACTGAACTAATGCCCTCAAAATTCAACAGCTTATACTAAAACTTGATCAACACTTGGCTAAACCTAATCAAAAACCATAAATCTTACCTTAATAAACCTAAGAATGAAATTTAAAACCAATTTAAGGAACCAAATGGTGTCTAGCAGTACTAACTCAAGTTAGTACTGCTTGACCCAAACACCCCCTTAAATTCATCATTTCCATATTTAGTTTATTAAAGTGAGAATTAATGATCAAAGTTCAAATACCAGATATCAATAAGCTTTTAACCAACCTAATGCACAGATTTAGATAACTGAAAAAGCAGAATTAACAATCTATAAGCTAATGCTACTTTTTTTTGGTTTTTTTACTGATTTTTGACAAGTAAATGAAAACTAAGATTTTATACTAATAGTAGAACACAATAAGCATCTAACAACTAAAATAAGCATCAATAAGCTACAATAAACTAAAATAAGCAAGCAATAAGCAGAATTAGACTAATTATGCAATATTAAAGCTTTTAAAAGGAAAAGTAAGAACTTACATATGCCTTTGCACAAACAAGGCTTTAGAATGCTCTTATGAGCTAATCAACAAGCTCCAGCTTATCCTAGGATAAGCTGGTGTGGTCTTGGAAACCCATCCAGATCTGGTTTCTCTTCCATTTCAAGCTGAGGTAAATTTGGAGAGGTAATAAAGCATTAATAAAGCTCAGTTAAGCTTTTAAAAGCTTAACTGAGAATAACAATCTAAAGTAGTAAGAGTAGCTTATGGGAGCTTATAGAGAGCTTATGATGTATTTAAACAGATTTTCATTAAGGAAGAGTTTGAATTAAAATATGAAATTAAATGAAACTAAAATTTATTGAAAACTTAAAGGATTACAATACTTGAAAAGGTAAATTACATGGAATTTAAAGAACATAAGCTAAAAACGTACAAGCTAAAAGCTAAATTTACTCTAAGCTACTCCTACTCCTAGGTTTTTTTTGTGAGTGAGTGAAGCTTCTTATTTATAGCCATGGGGAGAAGGATCTAGACTCATACACGCTCCAATTTGATCTTGACCTTTAATTCCTTCTAATCATTAGATGCCCATCTTTGACCGTTGGATTGGAATGTTGCACACGGATTGCCAAGCTGGCAATCCCACTTCTTTGGAGTGGTGTGCTTCTTTTTCATTGAGTTTAGTGCAATTTTTGCATCTTTGGTTGTGCTTCTTTGATGCTCACATGTCATTCCCTTTGTATCTTGACCAATCAGGAGCCTTTGATGACGTTTTTCTTTGCCAAGCTATGGCTTGGTACTAAGCATCTTTTGGAAACTGTGGATAAGTGTGGATGAGGGGAGGAGTTTTATCCGTTTGTCTGCTTAACTCGGGTGTTAATGGATAAGGACAATGGAACTTGTAAATTCAATTCCCGCGCCCTTTTTTTTCTTTATAACGATTTCGTTGACATAGGGTTAAGGGGGGTTTCACCTGGGCTTTTGGATTTGGGTCATGGGTTTTGGACTTGCATAATTTCTTGGGCCACGGTTTAAGGATAAAGGGTTTAGTTATTTAGGACATAACGATCGTTAGTCCTAACTTAACAAAAGACTAACGGTGCCATAATAAGGGTAATTTGGACATTTTAAAGGTTTTTGTTATTTTGTGGTTGACCAAGGTTTAACTGATGTTGACATTTTGACCATTTGCTAGAAAACTTTCGGCTCTTGTGCACTCTATCCATTCTCGTGTTCGTTTTTGCCCGGTTTTGGCTCTTTTCTTATGATATTTGCAATATTCGTGCCTACACATTCACAAAAGACAAAGCACACATATACAAGCATAATTTTGCACATTTTCATCTTTTTAGGGCTTGGTTTGATATAAAATGGATATGTGATTTCTCACATATCACCTGGGATAAATATCGGGCTTATAATAACTAAGTAGTGTACTTAGTTTATTAGACTTGGAAAACAAATGGGAAGCCCAACCAAGCCCATATAGGGGCCAGCCTAGAGAGGAGAAAAAGAAGGGGATAAGATCAAATTTTATATGATAAATACTTGATATCTCGTCATAACTTTGACACAACAACATACCAAATTTCATTCTAATATCTCTCCCCTATATAAACACGGCACAAACATACTCATAGGTAAGTTTTTGTGTTCTTGTTTTCCCATCACTTTGTATCTAGATTATTCAAGGTGAATTCCAAGGTTACGGGGTTAAGACTAGCATCAATTGGTATACAAGGAAGTGTAGTGTGGATACATCATAGAGGTGATCTCCATTGATCACTTGGTTTCATTTGGTGTTTCGTGTTAGGGTGAAGGTCACCGGTTGATTCTACCGATCACGCTACAAAGGTATTACTTTTCTTGTTTTTCTTTGATTGATCATATGACTCTATGGATCCGTTGATAGGTGCATTATCCGCTGCGTTTAATATTTGTTTATATGATAATCTTTTAATTCAGCACCTATAGTGGTATCAGAGCCATCATATGATGAAAAATGATCATCTTGTATGCGTAAAAATAGCTAAAAACGCGTGTTTTCAATGGAATCAAAAGGATAATTTTAAAACAGCCTCTAAGGCTTATTTTTTGAAATTAATTCGACCCATATTGGGTCTTATGATCTGGTAATGTTGATCCCATAGCCATTTGTTATGCATACTTTAATTGGTTTTGTTATTAGGTACGTGTAAAAGAGCCTAAATCGCGCGTTTTGGAATGATTCTTGAATCAGTTTTAAATCATCCTGATTGTGGTAGTTTTATACACACATTAAAATAAAATACTATAATAATATTCCAAAGAGCAATTAAGAAAATTACCAAGTTACCCGACCCGACTAAAGTGACGAATATCCTTTGATTTAGAAAAACAACAAACCAAATAAAAATAGAACAAAAACAATTAGAAAAAATGTTTATAAAAAATGTTTCCAAGTAAATAAAAATTCCTCACTTTTTGAAGCTATTTTAAATCTCATCATTTTGACAATTCATGGAATTTTAAATTCCCTCATTTGTGTTACCAAACACAATATATGAAGAAATAAAAATGCAAATGCCATGAATTTCCCCCAATAATTTTTTCCTAAAATCTTAAATTTTTTTTTTAAATTTAAATTTTTTTTCGTACTTTTTATATTAAAAAAATATTTTTTGTATAAAATTTAAAAAAATTTTACAAAAAGTTTAAAAAAATTTCAAACTTTTTAAAATCTTTATTTTATAAAAAAAAATTAATTTTTTTTTGTACTTTTTAAATTTTACTTTTTTTTAAAGTTGATTTTTTTTCTACGAAAAAAATTAAATTATTCTAAAAGTTAAGAAAAAATAAAAAAAGTAAAAAAAATCGAAGTAAAACGTAAAAAGTTTTAACTTTTTTATTTTTTCTTAATTTTTTTAAAAATTAATTTTTTGTTAAATTTAAAAAGTACCAAAAAAATAAATTTATTTAGAAAAATTAAGATTTTAAAAAGTACGAATTTCTTTTAATTTTTTTTTATAAATTTTTTAACGAACAATAATGTAAATGAAAAGCATGTGCCACACACATGATTTGTCCCTTTTTTTACATAGTTTTTTTGATTCTCAAGTTGGTAATTCTCACAATTCTCCATTTTTTTTAAAAATGGATTTGTTTCAAAGTAATTTCATATTTAATTTTTTATTTCATCTTTGCAAGTACCAAACTACACGAATTTTTTTCCATTTCGTTTCTCACATTTCCATTCCATCATACCAAACGTTCCCTAAGTATGTGAAGTTCTCTGATGTAATGATGTAGCTGTTTATCTTTTAGTGTCCAAGAAAAGTGAGATTCTTGCGTCGATTATTGGGAATTAATTCAACAAATAGAGTCAAATAGAAAGGTAAAAGTAGCCCAATGGTATCTTGTATATTGATATAATAAATAAGGTACGTCATACATTGGCAATTATACAAAGGATCATCAAGATAAGTGAAGCAACCACGTAGAGGTTAGAATAAATGATCGCCAGTTAAATATCTGGATTGGTACAAGTATTGTTTAAGGAAATGTATGAACACCCTACTTTAGCCCCCTAAAAAAAGACGACATTCATTTATCATACTACATATAATGCACATTTTCCTATCAAAATCGGTTGGAATTTCCATTTATTCTAGTGATCATTTGATCCAATTGCGCTAACACACACCCTAACTTAATAAGAAGTGCATATGAATAGCACAAAGTGCAGCTTACATCTTAATCTTATGTATGCACATGATGATTAACAACTAATTTCTAGCATGAGTCGTTTCGCTAACCTTGTGTAAAGGTTGCTCATAAATAGTGTTATAAGCATATGTGAAAGTTTTAAACATATGTATCATCGTTATTGCTAGAAACATAGAAAGTGTTGGTTACAATGTCATTTATCTAGTTATCATAGTCAAGGATTAGTTGAATAAATAGAGAAGGACTTATTAGCAATTTATGTAAAATCCCCTTTCCTCTTTAGTCACCCCCTTCTACTTATATATAAGGACTAAGGGTAAGGAAAATGATGGTGATTTCTTACTCTCTTAATATAATTTTTCCTTATTTCTTTCCCTCTCTATTTTCTCTCTCTCGGATTCTCACCCTTCCTCTCTCCCTCTCCTCTCTCACACGTCTCACTTCTCCCTCTCTACTCTCTTTCTCTAAATATTAGTGTAGTGTATGTTTTTTATATCTATCAATTGGTATCAATCGTCATGGGATGATTATCGATGTTTTTGTGTGTGTTTAAAGATTCAAAGTTTTGGTTTTTTTACTTATTTTGTGGTTCGCCCCTTTATATCAAATATAGGATGATGATTTCAACTTTTATGTGTTTAAAAACCATAAAGGTTTGATTTTTATGATTCCTTAGGTGTATTAGTGGTAAGAAACATCAAAAAGTTTTAAACTTTACTTGATTTGTAAGTGCTTTTAAGTGTTTTTAGTGAAAAAGTGTGATTTTTGTTGGTTTCGGATTTGAAAAGTTTCAAACTTATGCAAACCATATCGGTTACACAAACTAGCAACTCTAGTTTGTAGCACAAGGGTTCTAAGAAGGTTTTGAAGACGAAAGTTGTGATTTTTGAAGGTTACGGAAGATAAAGACTCAAACTTTTGCAAACCATTCGGTTTTACAAACTTGTAACCCTAGTTTGTTCCAAATAGTACTTAAAAAAACGTGTGAACCTATGTTTTCCCACAAATCTTTTGTGTTCTTGATCTCAAAATGGCTCATTGAAACAAACGTGGTACTAACCGAACCTTTTTAGGCTCATCGAACCACTTGCTATAGAAACCTTAGTGATAAACCAAAACCAAGAGACCACCAAACCACCAAAGATAACCGATCCAAGGTGCGAACCGAAACCAAACCAATGTCCGTATGAACCTGAACCCAACCAAACTAGGGTTTTACGGACCTTGATAACTGAACATTAGGAACGACCTTGGAAACAACCTGATCTCCACAACCGAAACACCAAAACACTGTCGGACATTGGTGTGTTGTAAAACCCTAGCGAACCTTCAAAAAACCTAACCGGGACCTTCAAAAAATACAAGCCCTAGCCAAACCTAAGCTTGTATTAACCGAACCACAAAGAACCCCTATCCGATTAGGGTTTTCTAGTTTAAAGTCTCAACCTTTATTCACGGTTTGCTTAAAGATTCAACCTTTTCACTAAAACAACAACATACAAACCACACAACACTTCCTTTTCATTTCAATGTAAGAGGTTAGTACTGTCAGTGATTTATAGACTATGTCCGAAGAGTTCTAATGAGTCATAGCGCTACGCAGTGACAATCACAAATTCATTCATGTATTCTTCGCGCCTTCACTACTCCACATCTATGGACACCGACGCAACCGCTATTTGAATGCCCCCCACGCCTGCACCGCGTTCTCGCATTACTAACCAGTTCCCCACAATGCTGGAAAAAGGCACTATGTACTGATCTGCCTGCGACTAGACTCGGATTATACTGTATATCAGAGGCAAGGAGAATGGTGATATGTTAATTGAATCAATCAATAAAGGTCCTTTTAAACTCACAACAGAGATTAATGTGAAAGATACTGATGGAGTTACGGACATAACACATGAACAGACACATGACGATCTCTCTCCAAAAGAAAGGTTGTGATACGACAGTGACATCAAAGTCGTCAATATCCTTCTTCTTGGATTGCATGTTAACATTAACTTCATCAAACACTATCAGATGTAAAAGAAATATGGTGATCGATATTTTCTAACATACATTTGCGAATAGCTTCTTTTCTCTTAGTTTTAAGACTGTCTCAAAGATAATTGTAATGAAAGACATAGATGACAAACAAGAACGTGATGTCAATGCTATATGATGAATTTCGATAGATTAATCTGAGCTTGGAGAATCTATCTACTCTTACTATCTGAAATATGCTAAAACTGATTCTATGACTATGAACATGATCACATGTATCTATGTCTAAATATGCATTTCAATACGAAGTTTGTGAATCTCATCGACGGTCCATACTTATTCTATTTCTTTATAGTCTACATACATCGTCGATTCGTTAGTATAGAGTAGAGTAGGTAAGTATGTAGATTTCAGAATGTAGCTATAAACATATTAAGACTAGAGTCACGGTAAGTAGTAAGGGTAAGAATGTATAAGTTCCTCTAACACATAGCGTAGAGTAGGTAAAGAGTGGAGTAGGTTTGTCACAGCTGCTAAACAAGCAAGAAATCTTCATGTTGTAAACTTTGATTAGTTGTATGCTTTCCTCAAACACAATGAGAAAGATGTTAAAGAAGTTCGAGAAATGCGACAACTATTTCCAGATCCACTTGCTCTACTGGCTAAACACATAGAAACCACTTCTTCAGACAGCAGTCAGAACATACAGTACAATTACCTATCATATGAACTTTTTCAGCCCATATCCTGGACTATCAATCACCACTCCAGTGAGTAGTTCAATCAAACTCATTCAATCACCTCCACAGCAAAGCAATGTACCACCAGTTGTTCCACAACAATCACCTATACTGCTAACACAACCTAATTCCGGATTTGTTGTACCAACATTCCTTCCAATTGATGATCTAATAGCCAGTCTCAACAAAGCTATGATATTTTTAAGTTCTGCTTATGGCTCAAGATTTCCTCCCATAAATAACCAACTCAGAACTTCACGTTCTTAATCCAAGTAACTCAAGCTACAATTCAATATGTCAAGTTACGGTTTCTTTAAGCTTTTATGGAATTTTCTTGCATTAGGGGTATTTTGGTAATTTTACACTTGTTGAGATTTTTAGGTTTTACAATATTGGTCCCTACAGGGAGCTTAATGGTATTCCTGTAGCCTTCGTGGCTAGGTTTGGAGTAATCTCCAAGAGTACGGATCGAATTCGCGTCTCCCATGGTGGTTGATGAGAATGGATTACGAAACAATTAACACAAAGAAAAGATAGACTACAAGAAAGCTAATATACGGAATTAAATTCTCACTTGAAAGGATTCAAGTGAGTAGAACTAAGTTAAACTATGATCGAAACCTAACTGTTCCCCATGCAGCAGCGCCAAAAACTTGATGTGAGGGTTGCGAAGAATTCACATGAAGTTTTACAATCCCCTAGGCAGTGTACCTAATCGTTGCAGTGTAGTATAGGCAAGACTCGGGGGTTGTTATCGTTCTCTAGGGGAATAGGCTAGGAAGGCTTGATCACGGTCTAACATAATTCTAGAGGTTGAGAGAAGATTCTTTATGAGTTTTTATATTTTATGAAAGCAGGTAAATCAATGGTTTGAGAGGTTGGTTTGTTTAACTAATTATAATCTATGCTACTGGTGAAATTTTTTATGATAAGCAAATGTATTTACCTAATCATGCACTACTTCTCAGATTGCTTCTCCTAGATCCGTTGCTTTATCACACTTGTGATGATCTATGTAAGTATATTCTAAGTCATGAACGGATTACACGAACCTGTCGTCTATTTAATATTCCGTTAAGGGAAACACACAAGTAAGGTAGTATAAAGACTATTACAAGGCCACTAAGAGTATATTAAATGCATGTGAAATAAATTAAGAGGGATCAACCATATAGTGGGTAAGGTAGTATGAAGACTGTTATCGATGGTATCCTTTCTACACTACTCGCGTTTCCCTAGACATATCAACAACGATACAGACAAAGGCTGGTTTTCTAAAGCCTAACGCGCACATTCATCAACAAGAAGCAAAAACAAAAGGATCTACAACCTAAGTTTCATGCAATCATAGATAAATACAAAGGAGGGTTTAGCCTCGCATGTTATAAAGAAAGCAAGAAGATAAGTTAATCAAACAACACATAGACATATTGAATGATTATTTATAAATAACCTCACTGGATTAAAACATGGACTCAAGGTAGTACAATAGGGTTTTGAGGCCCTAAAAATGACTTATAAAGCTCCTAAAACGACTAGGGTTCGTCTCCCTAGGTTTTACAAAGTTATCCCCAAAGTTACACACATCAAACCCTAAAAACGGATTTATATTTATATAGATGTCGACGCGACGGCGTCGCTTTGTAATCCAGATGCCGTTGCTACGTAGACGATTCTAGATCCTCTTTAAGTCGGCCACGTCCTGACCCCGTCTCCAAATTCCCGACGTCTTCACTAGATAGATCACGACGGCGTCGCTTTATGCCTATGACGCCGTCTCCAGCCACTGTTTGCATAATTCTTCAAGAGATTTGGTGTAGGTCCGTAATCTTGTCCATTTCTTTTCCAAATGAGCCCAAGTCACATGTATTTTCTCTAAAAGCCATCCAAGTGCTAAAAACCTGAAAACAAACGATTAAGCACGTAATCTGGGCATATTTGCATGATTTAAGGGGTTAAATGACCCTGAAATAGTGTATAAAATGACACCTCATCAATGTAGTCAATGTGCTGAAGTAGCTTTACAATATATCTTGACATTTAAATGTAATAGGGCAACATACATATTGTGTGTTTTAAGTCCTAGTAGAATAATTAACTTTCTTGCCTTGCGGTCATGAGAAACCAATAATCATATTGTTATATGTTGTTCCTTGCACATACTTAAGATTTCTCCCACTTGTGTGCGGCACAACATTATTTAATACGACAAGCGCTCGTTTGTATAAACAATATGATAGTGTCATAGATATTTCAAGTAGATTTCAAACATAACGTTTAATTAGGAATTGCGCATTATTATTTTATAGATAACGTTTTGGGAAACAACATCAGAAAGGCAACTTGTTATCTAATAAAATAAAATGCAATCGTCCTTTAAACAATGGTTGTTCATATTCGGAAAGTAATGAATTATTCCAAAGCAAGCTAGAAATAATATGGGTAACTAACAAGTAAATAAAGCTTGTAGCTCCCACTGAATTTGAAAACATTACATGAATGTATTTTCAATAATAAAACAAAAGGCTCCCACTGGATTTATCAACATTGTAAGTGTTACATCACCAGTAGAAAGCAAATAGCGATTTATTTACTTCCTTACTCTCTTTGAATGCCTACAAGTAGCAATGTACTTAGGTATTGAACTGAGTATATAAAGTTCTACTTATGTATATGAGGGACTAGCCATCCATACTTTCATTAACTTGAACATTTAGCATGCGATTCCTCCTTTATCAGTCTACTTAGCCACAAGGGTGTTTAGCACATAAGGAATGAAGTGAGTCCAAGAAGAATGCCTAGAAGACATGCTAGTAATTTTCTTTACTCGATGCGGTTTATTAAGAATTCCTTTTATTATCATTTAAAACTCATACATTGTCTTGACAAGTACAAGATGTCATTATTTTGTAGCTATAGACAAAATGTTCTCTAGTTGCACAATATATTTTATCTTTCAAAGATTTCATAACCGAAAAAGGGTAATGAAAGATTGTAAGTGAGTTTAAATATAATGAGAAAAATTCAATTGTAATCTTATCTTAGTTTTGTCAAGCAAGTAGAAGAGATAGGAGCAAGTCTCACTCTTTCATACAAGGAAAAGAGACTATGTTTGTCCTTTTAAGAAAACAAACTTCCGTTTACGAATTATGTTGCAATAACACAATTAATCAGAACATAGAAAGTTCAATTTTAGTATTTTTGATAATTAATTCTTCTAGAAATTAACTACCCATTGTTTTAAATAAAAAAATTAATTTACTAAAAGACTAAGATCCAACTTGAACTCCCACTTATTACAGAAGGTCTGATTAACTAGTAAACAAATGGAGCAAGAAGTAAGCGACGAGCGTTAATTGCATTGAAAGTGAAACTCTTAGATTTATGACACATGACATTAGTAACACATATATTAATGTCATGTACATGTTTTTGTCTCATCTTATGCCTCGGGTCCAAGGTCTAACCAAGCATACTCGATTTAAGTCAACCAAAGTAAGAACATGCAAAAATCAACATAGATATGACCTATGAAATTTTTTGCCTTGGGTTGGAATTAACCTTAGGTTTGACCAGAGAGAAAAAAAACCAAATGCAAGTGTTCTTAGATTGGCTGGCATAGACTTAAAATATCACATAAGGGTATACACATAAGTTTATAAAAAACATGTGTCAAATGGTGTACAAAGAAGCATGCAAAACATCTTTGTAACACAAGTTAAAAAAACAATTTTGTTAACTTAGTTTTTAGACGTACTAATATCGCAGGAAACATTACAAATTGACCAAACCTTATATTGTACTTCTGCATGTGTCCAAAGACACAAGTTTTTCCAATAATTACCATATAAAACGGCGCGAGAAAAAATTAAAGGTCAATTTAATCCTAGATGTCCACTAGAGCCATGATCATGCAAGAACCCGCACATATGCGATACGCCTTGCAAGCCATGGTACAGTAGCGACTCATCTTATGATAAAAGCACAAAAACTTCAAATTTACAAGTAAACAAGTTTCATAGTTCAATGTCCGTATTACTTTGTCCAAAAACGATTTTTACATATAACACATAGCAAGTCACAAGGAATTGATTATTATGTGTGTAATTTAACAGACAAAATTAAATCAAACTTCAAGTTTAACTTATCGCCGGATTCTTCGAGTATATTTTCTACACCTCGATAAGTTTTACAAGAACTTTATTTAATTAAAACACGTTTCACTATAAGTATTAGTCCGTTTACAGTTTCAAAAATCTTTTGCATATGGTATCAAGTCACATGGAATATAACATATAAGCACATAAACAGACAGAAAAAGGGGATGATGTGAAGACAGACTCTATATCGAAAGCAGTAAATCATATGATACTCCGAGTTCTCATAACGAGTCTTCCCCAACGGAGAACCAAAAAGACTCTCACTAGGTTTTTAGCTCAGTGCCTAGATCACCACATCCATCATATAATATGATTGCGTGAGTCTTAAGGTTGAAAAAAGAAAAGAGTAGAAAAACAAAAAAATTAATTAACAATTTATTTTTAGATCTATTCTTTTTCAATCTTTGTTAACTAGTAATAATTACAAGATTCTAGGTTTTATTTATTCTTTATGGCAAGAATTGCATATTATTGTCATAATTTTCAATTAAAACAATAAATAAATGATTACTTAGCGGATCTAGCATTTTTTATAAGTGTGTAACCCATAACACCAAACGAACCTGGCTTTGATACCACTGCTGGGATTTTATAAATTAGTAAACCATTTACTACGAGTACGCAGCGGATGGATCTAGTTTGATATTAAGAATTAACACATGTACAAAGTAAGAAACACTAACCTTTATGTTTAATGACCAAAGTCAATAAATGAGAATCTTGATGTTGAAACCTTTAGTGATTAAATTACCACCTCTACGGTTGCTCACACAACACGTCAAACAAGCACGCTACCATGCTAGTCGTTGCTTCACGATTACCAAACAACTTGTGTTTAATACTTGTTCTAGATCCGTTCCAAATACCTAAGTGGTATACGTTTGGATCGAACCAAAGCCAAAAAATAAAGCCAGAAAATTGACCACCATAAGACTCGAACCTGCGTCAGTGGAATCATAAAGAAACAGCCTTACCACTAGACTACATTACCTTTGATGGAATGTATCTCAAACAGTTTAGTGTTATTTGTTTGGATCGTCCTTAATAAGGGAAAAAAGAAAACAAAAAATCAGACCACCATGGGAATCGAACCCACGTCTGTGTGAATAAAGATGAACAACATAACCATTGGACTACATGTCCTATGTTGTTAATGTGTAAACAATTTTTGTCTGTGTGTAAACTCTAAACAGAATTTTAGAGTTTATAATCTAGTCGTGTAGGGTTTTTGGGAGAGGAGTAAAACAAACCAAATTGTGTTTGTGTTGTGTGTTCGATCGGTAGAATAAGGGCATCCCAAGGGGTGTTTAAATATCCCCTCAACTTGTTCACCAAACTTTATTCTCCATTCCAACACTTCTTGAAAAACGACAACTAGACCCCTTTCTAGTCCATTCCTAGAACCGGCCTACTTTAGGAGGAGGACGTGAGTTTCGATTTTCGACTTTTAAGTCCATTCTGTATATATTTAAACACTCGTTAAGTTAGTTATAAAATCATAACGGTAACTAACGATTATTTAAAATATTTCGTGAAGCATATTAAACCTTTAATAATAAATAAATAAATACTAAATGTTTAATAAACGTACTCTTCGTGTCTTAACGTGCGTGCCCCAAATAGCTCACGTATTTCTAGTTGTATAACATGCGTATCCGACTCCCACAATCGAACAAACTTTGACTTTCATTTGGCATTATGTCATTGCCCTTGGTCACTTGGTGTATTTGATTCCAGAAGAAATGTAAATAGAAGTTGAAAATTCGATTTTGGTACTCCCATGTTCTTTGGTCGGATCGTTCCATGTTACCTGCCAATAAACCTTGTATCTGATCCCCTACTGTCTCGGTAACTCTCCTATTTTTACAGAAAGACGCCCTTCATCTGGCGGTTATACACTATAATCTTAGTAGGGGAGCCCAGTTACTAAAGGATAACCCTTTGACCAGGTAACAGATATTTGATTGTGAACTTACAACATACACCTTTAAGCTGTGATACCTATGTTCCTAAAAATTGAAATCAACTAAAAGAACACTTCTTTTTATGAGAAATTTGGCCGAATTTGAATCATCATACGCTCAAGATTGTGTATTAGACCTTAGCAGCATACTTAAGAGGACCCCAACACTCTAATCTATTGTACTTCCTTATACTAGAGTGGAAAAAGACGCGAACAAAAGCATCCATTAGTTCTTTATGTTCACTAAATAGTAAACGGTCTCCATAAAACACTGCTGAAAGTACCTATATCATTAACCAATAATCTTATAGTTCTTCTTTAATAGCTTAATGCCAATCTATGCATAATCGTCACAATGATATAATTGACTCATCATACCAATGGCAATTCGTTTGAGAAAATGTATTATCTGAACTCTGCGGCGATGTCAAGTAATGAATTAGGTTCACTAACATAGCAATGTACATCAAGACAAATATGTCCCTTCACTTCAGCCCATTTAGCTACTACATCGTCCTTATCATGCCACCCTTTTAACTACCATTAAATTACAAGTACGAATGTTCAATGTAAGAAACTTTACAAGGTATTATTGGTAAAAAAATAATAGAAGAAAATAGGCACCTGGTCATGGTTAATAACATTTGAGATGGTTAATGTGAGATCAGCGGTGAAGTCACAATGCGAAAGGTTATATGTCCTCGGGATAATTCTTGTACACTTAACTTTTTCCTTTTGCCTGGAAAATAACTTTAAGTTTTGAGGCATCAAATTATGTTGGATGGCCTATATAAGTTTCGCTGCTTGTTTGACCCTGTATGTCTGTTCAACAAACTGAACATCACGGATTATTACACTTTGTAAGACATTATAACCCATGTCTCAGCATTGCTGTTTAACAACATTTTATAAGATATTATAACCCAAGCGAATCAATGAAAAAAGCTGGTTTGAAAAAGCAATCAAATAACCAAATTTTGCATATACTCCTTTTCATAGGTAATCATGGTGTCCGCCAAGTCCAAAGATCGGACAATCAAAATGGCTAATGCGGAGTATAAAATTCCATCAATTCAAACACCCCAAATTCATTTAGAAAATCTCAGGAAAAGACTGTTACTAAATAACTTTTAGTCCGTACAATATGATTTTTGAACTCTAAAATCTTATCATTATGTCTTGAATTTTTTGTACTATTGTGTATGAAAGCTTTTGATTTTAACATCTTTAAGGGTTTTGTTTACAATGTAATTATCTATCATTGGAATATTATGAAAGTAAACATCGTTTATAAATTATTGACTGAAGCTCTAATGCGTTTATGTTTGTGAGTTTGCTCATATAGATGTTTATGTGTTTGCTCCACGACAATGTGACTTGTGAATTTTAGATTAATTGGGTGAGTTATCATTGGTTAACATCAACACTGCTTTTGAGTATCACTTTTAGGTAAATTGATTGTAGATATAAGTAAATATTTGTGTGTATTGCACACGTTAATCATTTTTATTAGCTTTGTGATTTAATACTAACTAATTCAAGATATGTTTAATAAACTTATATTTACATTACTTGGTACTTTGTTTATACGATTGATTTAGAGTGTTGTATGTAAACGTGTGTTTATCAATGTTATAATAATGGTAGACGGGGTTAATCAATTTGGTGAAAAGAAGATTTTAAATCCTCAAGATGGTGTAAGCTCTTAAAAAATGGCCAATGCGGAGTATAAAGTCCGTGTTAGCGACATTGAAGGACCTGCATAGTTTTTGGAAAAGTCAAGGGAGGGTCTCTTGAATCTTGCTAACACGGACTTTTATACTCCACATTAGCCATTTTTGATTTCCCAAGATCTTACACCATCTTCAGGATTTAACATCTTCTTGTCACGAACTTGATCAACACCATCTACCATTCCTATATAAACATACGTTTACATTCAACACTGTAAATTAACCATATAAACAAAGTACCAAGTAAAGAAAATATGAATCTTATTAAACATTTCTAGAATTAGTTAGCATTAAATCACAAAGCTAATAAAAATGATAAACATGTTCAATATACACAAATATTTAGAATGATGAAGTGTAATTTATATCCACAATCAATTTACCTAAAAGTGATAATCAAAAGCTATTTTAATGTTAACTAATGATAACTCTCACAATCAAACTAACATTCACAAGTCAAAAAGTCGTGGAGCAAACGCATAAACATCTATATGAGCAAACTCAGATATACAAACTCAATAGAGCTTCTGATTATGTAAGAAAACACTATGAGGAAAGTCTATGGTCAATAATTGATATAAACGGTGTTTACTTTCATAATATTCCAATGACAGATAATTACATTGTAAACAAAACCCTTAAACATATTAAAATTAAAAGCTTTCATACACCATACTTGACAATAGCAAGCAAAAATTCAAGACATAAAAATAAGATTTTAGAGTTAAAAAATCATACTGTACGGACTAAAAAATCTTTAGTAACAGTCTCTTTGTGAGATTTTCTGAATGAATTTGGGGTGTTTAAATTGATGGATTGTTATTTGTGAGTTGTGGAATTGGGGTTGAGGGTTGCTAAGTTTATGTTTTTTAGGGGGTGGGGGATTTTGTGTTTTTAGGGGTTTCGTGATCGTTGGATTAAAAAGGGTTGTTTTTTAAGGCCGTTGGATGGTGATCCGTGTGATGGAATTGATGTATTGTCATTGGTTGGATTCTGTAAGTGCGGATCATCTTTTTAAAATGCAATTTAAAAAAAAACTTAAATGCAATTGTCATATCAAAAACTTTATATAGAGTAAAACACTTCCCTAAAATGTATTGGTATACGATTATTTCAAGTTTTCAATTTATGAAAATTTCAATATAACATTTAGGTGTTGGTGCCCTAACGATGCATTTAGGAAATATATATGTATCTTTTTTTTCTCTTTTCATTCCCATCTCTTGCAAACCATAGACCACCGAACCACAAGCCCAATGCTTGTGGGCTTTCCTTATCACATTTTTTAATAAATCAACCCAAGTAAGTGTTGTTAGGGTATATCGCACCTGCACACACCTCTGTACAGACCTCTGTACGGTATATAGCTCCTGCACACACCGCTCGAACAAACAAAGAATACAAACAAGGCTTACAGAAAATAAATGCGGAATATAATCGACACAAGATATAACGTGGTATCCACGACTAAGATAGTCGTGGCAGTCCATGAGATCAAACCAGAGAGATATTATTAAGCTCTGAGCTAAACTGCTCAGGCTCGTGCCAAACCGCACGACCCATGCCAACTGCACGAGGTACAAAACACACACACCCAGATCCAAGTTTACAATTACAATGAGAGAGGTATTTATAAATGTGAAACCCATCTTTAGTTTGCTTTTTCTATCGATGTGGGATTGGGTTTGCACCCAACAATCCTCCCCTCAAACCCAGTACTACAATATGCCTCCATTCCAACGATAAATGGCGTAACATGTTCTAGAGTCGTTGGACCACCTGTCCTACTCTATCTGAACGGCGTGATCTGCTCTACCCGAGCTATCGTTGAATCTGGATTAACTTGGGGTTGCGCTACAAGCGCCACACATCGGGGACTATCAGTCAATTCTACCTACTCTAGTAACACACATCATAGCTGTAATTTCCACCAACACTCTAGCAAAGCCAATTCTACCTACTCTAGTAACACACATCATAGCTGTAATCTCATCCATTATAACAGGTTTCCTAATACTACTAGCTAAAGCACTGATTTCCTTTACACTCTAAGCCTCCATTGGAACATTTATCATTTTCACCCATACAAGTATCTTCTTTAGTTCAGCTTTATCCAGGCACATATCAATACTCCATTTTTGTACCACCAAAGGTTTATTATTCACCATCCATAGACCATTATTAATAACCTCTTTTATCCATTCCTCATCTTGAAACTTGAAGTAAAACACACCATTTTCAGCAATGACATCTCTAAGTCCAAACCTATTTCACATTCTCCTAATGTGATACTTGGTTTCATTAAATTCCATACTACATCCAATGAATTGTCCACAGACTGTAAGGTTTCATTTTTGACTTCCTAATTCAATTATTTCATCATCAAATATCACAACACTATCCCCATTAGCACTAACTTTAGTAGGAACATGTTGCAGCTTATTATCTATGTTTAATTTCACAATATCAACTAACCTCTTCCCATCACTCTTGAAGTTATTGTTAGTGTCATTTGATCTACTTTTTTAAATGCTAACATTTGTCTTTTTCACTACTTCCTCAACATCATCATTCACTTCTACTCCATGCTCATTATTACAACTAGCATAACCTTCATTCACTATCGCTACACAATCATCACTTTTAGCACTACCATTTTTGCAGTTATCTCCATTACCCAAACAGTCCTTCTGTCCCTCAATCTCTTCATTCACATTCTCAACCATACCATTGATTGGGGGAAATTGGATACCAGTTAAATCCCCAACAAAACCATCATTTCTCTTCTCTTTCCTAACTTTAATCCTCATGCCTTTGTTACTTTCATCCTCAACCCTTCCATTGTCACAACCACAAACCCCATTGTTCCTTTTGTCATGGTTATTCTTACTCAAATTCTCCTTGCTATTCCCACTATTTTTTGATGCAGTTTTTGTATTTTTCGTCTTCACAGTATTTATACTATGTACAAAATCCTCCAGGTTTTGAGGAATCTTTTGATTCCTTTTAGTTCTCATGATCCACTTAGAGGGTGTTTGGGATTGTGATTTGAGGCAAATTATTTGATTATTGAGTTTTGAAAACGCAAATAATCTAATTATAGTGTTTGGCAAAGGAAATTGAAAAAGTGATTAATTGCGTTGACATAGCCATAAAATGCCGTTTTCAAAAAGCATATATAGGAATGCAGTTGTAAAACGCAGCTATGGGTCCATTGTCAAATTACAGAACTGCCCTTAAACATCTCATATTTAGATACATACTCTGTTTATGATAAAGCTAATATTTATCAAATATAAAATGAAACTATGAAAGGGCTAATAATAACGTGACTTTCTTTTGGTCCAATAAACCCTCAATAAATGTTTTTGTAATTTTTTAAATAGCCTTAAGTGTTCTATTAAAAATTTAAAATTCTTTGCATGAAAGTAGATCGTTGCTCATTGTTGTTATTTAACATCATGATGTCCATTTTAGTCATTTCAATTACTAAGCTATTAATCATTTTAATTTGCCAAACTTTCAAACAACATAATCAAATCCAAACACTATATTTCAAAACCACGTTTTGTAAAAGCTGCTTATCTGATTATCCATTCTTAAAACGAATAATCTATTTTCAATAAGCAATCCTAAACACCCCCTTAGAGTAAACAAAAACAATGAGAAAATACAATTAAAATTGTAAAAAACCAATTAAACCCTAAAATCTCACAATCAAGCCTCCAATCACATCTACAAATCTGTTAGAATCATCAATCCAGTTCTAGGAGAATCAGCACAAAATTGGCGCCAAAATTCAATTTCAAAATTTTACCAAAAATCTTGAAAATTGGGGAAAATGATACTGTTGAGTGCGTCTCGATTAGCTGATTCCAAATATGTAAACGGATTAGAAAGATGTTACGAGCTTCGCGAGATTATAAGCTTTTAATCAAAATTTTAATAGTTAAAAATGACGGGAAAAATGGTTAGGGGAGAGAGGAGAGAGAAGTTGATATCAAATTTTCCTCCACAATTTTGCTTGCCAACATGTCTTGTTTTACAATGTCACTCACAATGACTTTTAAGTTGAGTATTTTTTTTAGTTCTCCTAGCATTCCAATTAACTCGTGAATGGAGAATAAGTCACACAATTAATTAGGTCAACATAATCTAACAAGGCAAACTTGTATCAGGTCGATTAGTAAACTCAATATTGTTGTGATTTTCAGCGTGAAAAGATTACGATAAAGTATGTGAAGAGAAAAAAACAAAAAAACAAACATAACATTATGAAATTTAACGTTTTCCACACATACTATGCATGTTAATAACTTCTCATTCGAACAATTTTTTCTTAAAAATCAAGACCAAAAAATGCTTACAATAAACGTCCCCAAGATCATTGATTGGGGATTGTGAGCTCTATTCTGCTAAAATGGAGGTCTAACCATGTTCGATTATGTGATGTTAGTTGTTGATTTTGAAAACTTGATGATGAAAAAGAAAAACAAAAGAAAACTTGATGGTGTAAATGAAACTGGTACGGTGTGGATGTAAAAGAAATTTGCAAGTGGCAGGTCGAAGTACGGTGTAAAATAAGCGGGAAATAGGAAATGACGAAAAAGACCTCACGTGAATGACACGTGAAGACAACTAACGAGAAAATCTAACGATCGTTAGTGAAAAGGACAACGAGTGTAACAAAGTGTGAACAAGAATGATAAAGTTTGGGAGTGGCAAAACATGCGAAAATTAGAAACCACATGGATATAATCAGTAGTTTACCCATAGAT